>OW121700.1:24947311-25141591 GCA_933228785.1 Lasioglossum pauxillum
TCGATTCTCGGCCGCCGCGATGAAATAATTCCGAGCGCTGCCCTAAGTCACTGAATCTCGGTGACTTGTTCGTCGTCGTCCTTGGCCCTCCGCGGTCTACGCGGCGGCCAGCCGGAGGTGGTGGACGGGCTGGCGGCTTGGCAGCCCTTCCTAGGGCGGGCTGGGCTGGCGTGCAGCGACGGTCAACGAAGCCATAAGTCACCGAGAATCAGTGACTTTGGCCAGAGGAGTGAGGAGCGGAACTGCCACCTTGGCCATTCGCTTTTCTGGAACTGGACTTCCCTCCTCCTTTCCGGAATTCCACTTCCTTCCTTCTATCTGGAACCGGACTTCCCTCCTTCTTTCCGGAATTCCACTTCCTTCCTTCTATCCGTGGATCCTCGTCCTCGGGACGCTTCCTCTATTTTAGGCACTAATACCACTATGAATACTGTAGTTAATTTTTATAAAAACTGAAGTAAAGACTGAGACCTCTTAACTACCACTAAGTAGATCGCAGTTGACTTGAACGCCTCTGAGCTGACTCCCACGACTTAGTCTATGACTTTCGATCGTGAGCTTCCGAAACGAACTCATATGTCCCCTACTCTTCCATCTATATAAAATCCATTAGCATAGAATTGTGCCCCTCCCCCGAAACCATATATCTTTTGTTTCAGATATTTTTCGATATCATTAATAATTTCAGAGATAGTTGAGTCGTTCACTTCAAATGGGACACCCTGCATATCGACAACAATGAAAAAATAATTGTCTATCGGGTTAAAGGAAACTAATAATGTACATTTTCATAGCTATTCAAAATTCACAATCACAAATTTTCAGGGCTATCTGTACGGGGTTAGGAATTTGTATGGGACTAGAAAAAATTATTTTGTGCTTTTCAGTCCATTTTAAAAACGTGGTATTTTTAAAAAATTTATTTTTATTTACATAATTATTTCGTATGCGAAAGGCAAATTGATGTGCATCAAACGTGAATTAGGGGAGAGTCGTGCAGTACCGACCGGCGTACTGTACCGACCAGAATTAGTTTATGACTTTCCAGGTCAAATGGCTACACTTCCTTTACGAAAACAAATGAATATAACAATTGTGGTTAATATGTTTTGTTGCTACATTGGTCATTCGATTGTTTTCGCAGTTCTGACACATTTAGCGTCGGCGTTGATATTTCGAGTGTTAAGAGTTATTTTCTAGATCTGATAATTCGTTTCTCAGGTAAGTAAACGACTTTGTTGAATTATGTATATTATATCTAGTCTATTAAGTATAATTAACGGGCCCTGTCTTGGAATTTTCTTTGTATATTATGTATACCATAGCCTAAAATGTTTCCTCATGTTTGTCGTCCAGTACCGACCATCCAACTGTCGTGCAGTACCGACCAATCAATCGTCGACCAGTATAAGCCAAACTTTTCTTATCTGTAAGTTCAATCTGTTAGCATTTGAAATGAAGTTAGAAGTTTTAATCTTTCTTTTACCTTTTCCCACAGAAAAATGTCCGAAATTCCAAAGCAGAAAAAACCATCATCACCGCTCACTTTAAATATTAACGATACTTTTTCATTAACTTCTTTACCTGGTGTAACTTCCAATTTCATGGAAATAGTGAAACCAATCTCTCCTAGAAACGACAATTAGAGTTGCAAACAAAAAAGAGAAGACAACGGACGCAACAATCCGAAATCTTAACTTTGACCGTTTTTATAAACGAAGTTCAGAAAAAAAAGAACCTGGCTGAAGGAAAAAAGATAAATGCGGAGAAAAGAAAAGCTGCAAGAAACGAAAAAGTCAAAGAAGCAGAAAAAAGAAAAGTTGAAACTCAAGTAAGGAAAGGAAATAAGGAAAGATGTAAAAACTAACCGAAAAAATGACATAATATATAAAAATATATAATTATTTTAATATATGTATAAATAAAATTTGAATAGAAATGCGTATTCTAACATCTAAATGTCTTTTTTAAACATTATTAATGATTTAGACTGAAAAATCTACTAAATACGTAATTTGTCGGTACTGGACGACAATTCTTTGTTTCCTTCAAATTCTAATATCTTTATTTTTACAAATAATGAATACTAATTATTAAATTTCACAAAATTAATTTCCGGCCTTTTATTAAGTTTCCTTTGTGTTACAAATTCCTTTTTTTAATTTTAATTTTTACCGATTCTAGTCCACCTAATAACAAGAAAACTTAGAGCGGTCGGTACTGCACGACTCTCCCCTAGTTATGTACGATTCCGATACGCATGTGCATTTTTGTGGATACTTGCATTTGTGAGGATTTTATTCGACATTTGTGGACACAATACCCTTGTGGATTTTAACGAGTAGGTAGGTTCAATGTCGTTCAACAATTAATTTGTTAAACATTTTCACCTCGCCGGGGCCTCAAATGAGAACCAAGGTATACATGCATCTGTCACTTGATACGTGACTGCCGCGCGCATCTATGACGTACGCAACGTACACTTTTGTTGGCCGTGTTGCCGCATTTTAGGCGGATTTTTAATTGTTAATAACTAAATAGTGAAATCGAAATCGCAATTTTTTTATTCTTTATTTTTGTCTTATATCATCATGGACAACCACCCCTTAAATTTTGTAGTTGAACACCGTGTATAGAATGTAGCTAGCTTACTAAAATTCACATTTTGTTCAGCTTCAATATCGGAACATAAGGAAATATAGGATCTCATCGCAGCGTTTTGTCCTTGGCTGTAGTATTGATGCTGATTAGAGCTCTTTGTTGAATATTGGTTTGCAAAAGGACTCCGTGGTCGGTTCTCTGTACATCGGCCTCGCCTATTTGCTGTTCTTTAGCTGATAACATGATAATTAGGTTGCTTGTACATGTACACATGTGTGTTCGTAATGATCGTAGAGTGGGTTCTGGTTTACTCCTATTACTTGTGACGGTTACAGAACCGATCTCTTTTGACTTTGTTCGGCGTCGACCGACGGTCGGAACCTGACGCTGGAACCGCTCAGAAATAAGCGCGCGAGGAAGGCAATGAAAGGATCGTGAGAATGAGGGAGAATAACCGATTTGGTTTCACAATGCACTTTATTTGAAATGTCGATATTAGTGTAATCGCTGACGGATCGAGAGACGGAAATTTTGTGCGTTGCGAGGATCTTCCTTGGAGCGCGACGGAGATCTTGCGCGACACCTTGACTAGGGCCGCTTCACCGCGGACGGAGATCTTCGACGCGTTCGTCGGAAATCTTGACGCGGGCAGACGCAACGAAACGCGACGCGGGAGAATGAATCAGACGTAATAAAGCGCAATGATTGTCGCGACCAAAGAAAATAGAACTTGCGAAGGATGGTTTGTACTTGAAGAACTGAACGAAAGAGAGGCTCGCTCCGCCAACGGAGGTCCTTTACATATTCCCCGAAACGGCAGGCGGGGTCGTACGCTATTGGTACCGGATCGATCGCATGATCCGGTAAGACGTAACGTTCGAGATTCAAATCATGGGAATTTGTCGGTGATGAGCGCTTACAAACACCTCGCGGCCTTGCGTAACGGTAACGAGCGATCGCGACGCGACTCTAAACAGAGCTGAAAAACGAATGACAACTGTCGCTCGTCGGTTGGCGTAACGACCGACAAATACCATAATTCGAATCCCGAACAGACTTTCTCACAATAGTCTCTTCGAGATCGTATCTGGCAGGATCATATATCAAGTCCCCTTTTAACGAAGACCGAGCTCTGGCTCGACTTAATGGAAAATGACAAAAAACGAGAGTCTGGCACTACGCGACTTAAGATAATTGATATCCCCCACTCATTTTAGGGGTATATAAACCCGTGTATTTCTATCCTCGGGGGCTAGTACCTTCGTAGTCACGAATCGTGTCATGTCATGCTGTATTCTCGATAAGTCAATTTCCAGCTAGATCGGGCTAAAATTCCCCTTCGAAACAACGTCAAACGTATAGATTACGTGTATTCGGTATACAATCTATTAGGCATTCTTCAACAAATTGACTTGAGACCCCCTCATTGCCAGTGCGTCACACTGAGCATTTCGTTAGGTAATCATTCAATTATATTTTCTTTGATTCATTTCTTGCGCGACATCTACACATCTGTAATACACTCTCTTATTTACAATATACATATTTGTGTTCTTTGATAAATTCGTGTAAACTCACTCAACCCTCAATTATCGTTCCACAAACCTAATAGAGTAATTGAACGTTCCCACATGATACAATCTAACCGCTCCGATTGTATCAATTCGATTATACCTGTTACGAGGCCTACCAACAATTCCCATCCAAATCATCCAACCTTGCGGCTCCCTGACAATTGTATCAAGTTCGTCCGCGTCCTAACGGCTCCCTGACAATCGTATCAGGTTCGTCCGTGCCTTTATCCAACCTCCTAGTGGCTCCGCAACAATCGCATTGGGTTCGTCCACATCATACTATTTCCTTCTAGCAATTCTCTCATTATACCTTCACCTAGTGGCTCCCCAACAATCGCATTGTGTTCGTCCACGCAAACTGTACTATCCTAGCGACTCCCTGATAATTGCATCAGGTTCGTCCGCATCCTAGCAGCTCGCTGACAATCTGCATTCCTAGAG
Organism: Lasioglossum pauxillum; assembly: GCA_933228785.1. NCBI lineage: Eukaryota > Metazoa > Arthropoda > Insecta > Hymenoptera > Halictidae > Lasioglossum > Lasioglossum pauxillum. The sequence continues at coordinate 24,951,928 of OW121700.1, forward strand.
GCTCCCTGACAATCGCATCAGGTTCGTCCTCGCAATCTTCCATTCCCAGTGGCTCCCCAATAATCGCATTGGGTTCGTCTACGCTTACTAACAGATTAAAATCCTATCCTTGAGTATAAATACATCGCCGGCCACTAGAGCTGCTCGCGGCTCTGGCTCGTAACATACTTCCATTATTGGATCCGCTATCATTCTCACTAAACGAATGATTTAGGGTTCAGAAAATATCAGTTTTGTACTGTTGATTTACAGCAAACACATTAGTATTTTAATTTCGTATATATACAGGGTGTTCCACGTAACGCGGTTTACTATTGTTCGGCCATTCGCGTCCATATGATAAAAACATTTTGTACCGTACTTTAGCGGTATCAAGTACAACCCGTGGCATAATGTTTCCGATCGGAGGCTTGATACGGATTTTAGAGAAAGCATTCACAATTTAGAAGTATAAAATATTACTTTACGGAGTTAAAACTGATGGGGAATGAAAAGGGTTTTATTGAAGAATAAGAAACAACAAAATAACATAAGCTTCTATTTATTATAACCAGAGTAGGGCAATAACACTGTCCAACAAATTTCAACTTTCTTTTAGTACTTCGATTCCCACTATACAATTCTTATAGAGCTTTTCGCACTAATTCCAAATTTGTCCTTAATTTTTCTCCTAGACGTACAGTTTTTGAGAAAATTGAGTTTTCAACTAGAGGGCTATTGTTGCTCGCTCGCTTCGCTCGCTCGCGGGTGGGGTTGTTGTTGCTCGCTCGCATCGCGAGCTCGCGGGCAGGACTGCTCTTGCGAGAATGTTAGTGGTACACATGGCTAGTAGGTCCCACAGCTATTAATGTCTCATTTTGTGTGTGACTCTCCACGAGCCACACAAAGAACTTCCCGATTCGTTAGTTGCTGTATATTATTATTATTATTTATTAAGTGTACGTTTTAAGAAGATTAAACGTTTTCAGGGAAATTCAATAGTTTTCTACTTATCAAAATGTTTGCTATATGGCGTCGCATTAAACGAACATCGCAGGCTCGTTGCTCGCTTGGTTCCTTGTTATAGTATACTAATGTTGCAAAATAAATTATCTTAATTAGTTTTTCGCAAACGATACAACTCCTCATTATCCGGGTTTGCAGTATTGATCTTGGTTTTCTTCGATACTATTAATTTAAATTTTCTCAAAATATATAAACCGCTCAATTTTGAAACTCTGCTCAGTGCTACATACAACATTTGTAAAGTTCGTATTTCTGATGTTTTAAAATCCATACATACTTTCTCGTATGTTTGTCCCTGACTTTTATGAATCGCAATCGCTTCAGTAGGAACCACTGGAAATTGACTACGTGTAATTTGTTATTTTCCTTCACTCGAAATATTTACTTGATTCGTTTTTTTTTTATTATTGGTGTTAAATTTTGATTTATATTTGCATTTTTCATATAATCACGATAACGAGTTCTTACTTTCACTCCTACTCTGGCCAATTGAAAATCTAACCACAATATAGACGGAATTTTAGTATTTTCTTGAAAAGTAATAAATTTTAATATTCCGCATGCTCCATTAACCAATTCGTCTTCAACGTCAATGTTATTAATTATCATATATTTTATATTAATTTTCAATTTAATCTCAGTTAACAATTCGTTTTGAACTGATTGTTTATTTAAAGATTGTAATATAAATGTTTTTGTACTTTCATCGATATTCTTTGAAAATGTATTCTCGGCGATGATTAACTCACTCTTGCATTGGAATAATTTTCGATTATTGTAAGCGGTTACATTAGCATTAGTTGCATAATTGGAAAAAACATTTTTTTTAATTAAAAAAAACAAGAAAAATTTTTTTTTTAATTTTATAAAAAATTTTTTTTTTAATTTTATAAAAAAAAAATTTTTTTTAATATATATATATATATATATAGTTACGTTTACTTCTTCGGTGGATACGCCTTTCGTATAAATTGCAATGTTTAATCAACTCCTTTCGAAAAAAACTAAAAAACTACTTGACCAAAATGGACCAAAATCTAATCAGCTCTAAGTTACAGCGGGGCACATCGATTGCATAATTCATCATTCCGATCGCGTTGTTACTTTTTCTGAAAACGTTAACGAAAAATTTGATACCATAGAAACGGACATACGTACACACACACACACACACACACACACACACACACACACACACACACACATACCGACATTTTGATAACAATAGTCTAAAATGACTACAATGACCATGAAACGTGAAGATCTGCTAAAAATTCGATTTTCGATTTTCGGGGTAATTACAATAACTTCCCTATAAAATCGGGAAGTTAAAAAAGACATTGTTACGTCCGAGGTTTGACCTCAGGACGATATCGCGGAGGATTTGGGATATTTCGTATGAGACTCGGGGAGATGATTCGAAATGGCACTCGAATTTGCGTGTGGTTCGCGACTCGCGGTGACGTGGGAGCGTACCGCGCAGATTCGGTCCGAGAGAGAGGTCGAATAGAATGTAGCGGTTCTATCGTCGAGGGTTTGAGCTAGGATTTGGGAATTCTCGGACGGCTGGACCAAGTCCGCCTGACCGTGAATGAGGAGGGTGCCCGAACGGCTGGACCAAGTCCGCCTAATTCGGGGTTGGATCGTTGGCTCGAACGGCTGAACCAAGTCCGCCTAGTTCGAGGGAGAAACGATGTTGGGCCCGGTACGCGATTCTCACTCTCACTCGTGACACTCTCTCTGTCGCACACGCGCACGTCACTTAATGAATCGAACTCCTGATGAACCGCACGTGGACGAAAAGGAGACCTTTGAGGAAGGGAGCGTTCTCTCAGATCACGGTTATCAACTATAAATAAATTATAGCGTCCCGCATTGATTCATCAACGAGAACTGTATTGTTCGGATGTTGAATCGTTGAAACGCTTGTTGGCTACCGTTGAGCCTTCCCGAAATAATACTGACTTGGAATAATACTGATAAGTGAATAATTGAATAGCAGTAAATGAAATCTGCCAATGATTGCTCCACTGAACAATGATCTGCTACTGACTGTTTAAATGATCGCTAACTGATACTAATGATTTTAATAATGACTGCTCTGCTCTGCGATCCTGGCTTTTATAGGCCTGTTGCCAGGTGGACTGGTGGTGGGGGAACAATAGAAGAGTTGGTGGGGGGACAATAAGAGGATTACACGCTTGAGAGAGCAGGCAGTGGATCCGTGGGGGAAACAATAGCGTCGTATGCTTGAGTGAGCAGGCCTTGGACTTGTTATGCCTAAAGTCACTGAAGCTTGACGGGATCACATTCCAAAGTGATGACGTCAGATGGGAGTCTTCTTAGATATTAATGTTAGTTGCTTATATATTTGCTTGTAGTGCAAATATATAAGGAGGGAGTCCGGTGACGGACGTCAGGACGTAACAACATATTTTTCAACTTTGAACAAATATTATGATGTTATTATAAAAGATATTGAATTGTCCTTTACACCAAAAGATTCTGTAGACTTTCCCGAACACAGTGATATCCAATATTAATACATTATGATTGTTTAAACATGTTTAAACAATGATTAAAGGCGGAGAGACACCACTTTTGCACTAATTTTTGAGGATATTTTACAATTTATCTCGAAAAATAAGGGTCCAGCGGAAAATTGAACTATACCACGCGATAGAGCAGACTTTTATCTTGAGAAACCACCATTTCAAGTTTGTATGGTCGACGTTTTTTTCGAACCAGAAAGCAAAATATCTTCGACCGGCATGAGTTGCCCCCAGTGGCGCTCACTACTACAACGGGCGTTCGCTGCGCCGTATCCCGTGGAACCCCTGTTCTAGCGGTAAGCGCCACTGGCGGCAACTCATGTCGGTCGAAGATATTTTGCTTTCTGGTTCGAAAGAAACGTCGACCATACAAACTTGAAATGGTGGTTTCTCAAGATAAAAGTCTGCTCTATCGCGTGGTATAGTTCAATTTTCCGCTGGACCCTTATTTTTCGAGATAAATTGAAAAATATCCTCAAAAATTAGTGCAAAAGTGGTGTCTCCCGTCTTTAATAATTGTTTAAACATGTTTAAACAATCATAATGAATTAATATTGGATATCACTGTATTCGGGAAAATCTACAGAATTTTTTGCTGCAAAGAACAATTCAATATCTTTTATAATAACATCACAATATTTGTTTAAAGTTAAAAAATATGTTTTTTTTCAAAGCCATGTTCCTCAAAAACTGTGCGTATAGGAAAAAAATTAAAAAAAAGATTCGTAATCATCGCAAAAAACTCTATAAGAAGGACCCAACAGCAATTAGGGAACATAAAAAAAGTTGAAATTTGTTGGACAGTGTAATTAATATTATTTTAGGCAACAAGTGTTTTCGAAAAAACAGATTTTTCAAAATATCAATTTAAAACATGCGTATTCCATTTGACTTTCTTTTCATCGTGACTACGGAGGATCATTATAAGAAGCATTATTTAACAATATTGATCAATATTTATCAGTGCTGATATACATACAGAATAAATTAAATGGAGAAACTAATTTAATTTTTATTTTGTTTGATCACGCTTTACTTCACTAAAAAATCTGAAAAAATTTATGAACAATACTTATACCTATACACTGATACTGCAAAAATATAAATGATGTCGTTTGTAAACATCTACACAAAATCTCCATTTATCCAATATGTTTTTATGTTGTTAATTTTTTACAACTAAAGTGCTCCACTTAAAAATCTGGGGTGTACTTCCGAAACGCCCATATCTCCGATCTTTTTATACTCTGTAGTCTTTTACATCTTTTACATCATCTGCATTCTTTTTTTCACATATTTTGGCGTGCTGATTACTAGGGATGGGATCAAGTTCAATATGTACTCACAAATCTGACTCAAGTTCAATAACCAAGTTTCATTCAATGGGTTTCGATTACTACTTAAAAGCAATAAAAGTTTCAATGATTATACTTGAAAAGTATTCATTGTCTACAAGTAATTTATCGAACTTCGAAATGAGTATTTACAAGTTTCGACAAGATACTTATAAGTACTTCGATGTTGAAAGAAATCGAAACTTTCACAAGTAGTACTCGAATCTTGGAAATCAAAACTGCATAGTAGGTTTTAAGCACTTCCTTTATTAAATTCATAACTATTTAAGAATAATATTTCATTTACAATACTTGGTTATATCCTATTTCTTTTTTTACCTACCCGATTTATAGGGAAGTTATTGTAATGACCCCGAAAATCGAAAATCGATTTTTTAGCAGATCTTCACATTTCCAGGTCATTGGAGTCATTTTAAACTATTTTCAGCTAACTGTTTGTATGTGTGTGTGTTTGTGCGTATGTTAATCATCATGTTTACAATGTAAACATTGCAAGAACGACGGAAGTACTCTCCTATTCAGAACAGTAAGATAGTAAAATCCGTCGAACTGAAGCTGGTCCAAGTGCACGCGTACTCGACAAATTTTCAAAATTATTTTTTCCGAAAATAAAGCGTCATATGAAAAAATTTTATTCTACATTTTCGATTCAATTTTTCACGTAGAATCACCCCCTACTCGATTGTACCACCAGTTATGGGACACCCTGTATATGCAGGGTGAATTTGATAAAGCAGGACACCTAAATATCTCCGTTACTTTTCGTTGTACAAAAAAACTTCGTAGGACAAAGTTACACTGTTTGAAGGGCCACGTATAGCGGTGTTAGGGAAAAAAATTTGAAGGTCATTTTTATGAGATTTCAAGGTTATCGATGTTTTTTTAAATGGAATGAGGTATTTTTTAATACATCAATCGATGCAGCTTGGCATTCGTTATAAAAAAGTACTGACCTATGTATGTCGAAAAGTTAGTAGTTCAGGAGATATTTCAATTGAAATAACTCTAAAATACCATTACTGTCATACTAAGACGTTAGTGTTTACTTACTTGTGTAACATCTTAGCACGACAGTAATGGTATTTTAGAGTTATTTAAATCGAAATATCTCGTGAACTACTAACTTTTCGACATACATAGGTTAGTACTTTTTTATAACGAATGTCCAGTTGCATCGATTGATGTATTAAAAAATATCTCATTCTATTTAAAAAAACATCGATAACCTTGAAATCTCATAAAAATGACCTTCAAATTTTTTTCCCTAACACCGCTATACGTGGCCCTTCAAACAGTGTAACTTTGTCCTACGAAGTTTTTTTGTACAACGAAAAGTAACGGAGATATTTAGGTGTCCTGCTTTATCGAATTCACCCTGTATATAATATTTAGATATATTTTTAATAAAAAATTAGATATATATGTATATACACAGGGTGTCTCATAATTCCTTCAACAGCGGGAAATGGGAGCTTCCTGACGTCATTCTAAGTGACATTTTCCTTAGCAATAATGTCCGCCGCGGCTTTGTTTAGGAGTTATTAACAAAAAACACTGACCAATCAGAGCGCGCCCTAGCCCGCCGCGCCAGAGCTGGGCAAATTTTATTTCGAATAACGAATAAGTCCCAGAATTTATTCGAGAATAACGAATAACGATTTTATTCGCTGAGAAATTATTCGTAGCTTACGAATAACGCTTTATTCGTTATTCTTTAGTCGCGAATAAATCCCGGGGCTTTTATTCGTTATTCGTTATTTTAAATGACGGCAGCGAATGAGAATAAAGGCCGAGAATAAGCACAGCCGCGGCTGGCCACGTTTGAAGTTGGAGCCCGACGTCGACACTCGACACTCGACACTCGGGCAGAGTTGGGCGTTATTCGAGTGCATTCGAATTCCCAGCGAATAAAAATTACGAATAAAATTTTATTCGAAAGGAAGTTCGAATAAATCTTTATTCGAATGAATTTTTATTCGAATAAATCTTTATTCGAATGAATTTTTATTCGAATAAATCTTTATTCGAATGAATTTTTATTCGAATAACCAAGCGAATAAAAATTTATTCGAATAAGCCAGCGAGCGAATAAAGGTATCGAATGACATCGCGCCGACGAATCAAGGCCCCGAGTGTCGAGTGTCGACGTCGGGTTCCTACTTCAAAAGCGGCCCGCCGCCGGTTGCGTTTATTCTCGGCCTTTATTCTAGTGGCTTGTGTTCTTTTTCAGTGATGTCTTCCTCTTCCCTTGCTTCCTCGAGCTCACTGGAAATCGGCTGTATAGGTGCTTCGAAGAATGTGACTTCGTTTTCCATTGGTGCAGCGGTCCAATTTTCAAGGAATCGCACATCCCTTCTTTTTATTACAGTGCGGGTTCCTTGTTCCCATAGTCTGTAGGCCTTGGCTTCATTTGAGTATCCCACTAGGACGTACTCTTTTCCTTTTGATGCGAACTTGTTTCTGCTTTTTCCTTTTTCGAGTGCTATTACACGACTCCCAAAACTTCTCATGAATCCTATGTAAGGTTTCTTCTCTGTCCATATTTCGCGAGGGGTGGCTTCTTGATTCGCCTTCGTTGGGCATCGGTTTCTTGTATATGCTGCAGCGTTTATTGCTCTAGCCCACAGTGTTAGCGGTATCCCTGTCTTAGTTAGCATGCAACGAGCCATTTCAACAAGGGTACGGTTGGCTCTCTCAGCTACTCCATTCTGCTGCGGAGTGTATTCAACCGTCAGTTGTCTGGTTATCCCTTCCTCCTTCAGAAAGTTACTGAATTCCCGTGAGAGATATTCGGTTCCATTATCCGTTCTTAGTTTCTTTATTTTCGCCTCTGTGTGTTTTTCTGCGTAAGCCTTATATTCTTTAAACGCTTCCAATGCCTCTGATCGTTTCTTCAATGATTTGATGTGTATGTAACGGCTTTTGTCATCAATAAATGTAATGAAGTAGCATGCTCCCCCTAAAGATTCAACACTGAACGGGCCACTAATGTCACTATGTACTAGTCTTAGCACTTCTTTTTCACGAGACGTTGATGTTTTGTATGGTAGCTGGTGTATTTTTGCTTTACTGCACACTTCACACGCAGGGTTTGAATTGTCAATGTTGTCGTATATGCCAGCTTCCATATCTTTTGCTTTTAGTTTACGCACATGTAACAGACCTACAATAACGTAGGTTTGTTACTAAAAGACCCCTGTCAAACCCCCACCGGTCATACGCGAGATTCAAAGCGCGCAACGTGCCGTCGACCCCCGTCATCAGAACAGCAGCTCCCGTACCGCGTTATCCCCGCACCGACCTTCCTGTTTCAACGGGAATCAAAATCAAATTTCCAAAACAGCAAAATACCTCCCCGCACTACCATCCCTTACCACCAAGCGACTCCTATAAAAGCCGTCGGGAACATGTCAAAATCACCTGAGTCTGCCTGTAGATATCCAGGAATCACCACGTAGCACAATCCAGCTCTGTGAGAATTCTACCTGTAACCAGTCCCCACGTATCCGCCGTCGACTCCGAGCCGTTCGCCGTGCGAACCTCCAGTCAACGCCATCCTCATTCACTCCGTGTCCCGCCGCCGTAACACTCCGGTGCGTCACCAAGTAACTCGCAAGACGCGTCGTCTTCGAGAGCCGACGAACACGAAGGGGTGCGTCACCTTTTCATTTCGTCGAAGAACGAAATCCTGCCCGCACCCTCCGAATTTCCGCCGGCGCGAACCGTGTTCCGTCGTGACAACACCCCGGTGCGTCACCGGTAAGGTCGTGAGACGCGTCGTCTACGACATCGGTTGGACTCGAAGAGGTGCATCACCCTTCGGCTCCACCAATCCGTTTCCTGTCCGACATCCTGTACCTCCGCTGGTGAGAACCGCGTTCCAACTCGAAAACACCCCGGTGCGTCACCGGTAAAATTCCGCTAGGCGAGTCGCCCGCAGAATCGGCAGAACGAGAAGTGGTGCGCCACCCTTCCACGTCGCCTAAGAACCGCCTAGAAAGCCTGAAAGCACGGTGCGTCACCTGCATCCTTGTGAGACGAGTCGTCCACGAGGTCGGTCGAGTGAGACAAGGTGCGTCACCTTTTCAAACTCCCCGAAGGACTGTTCGGAGGAGATTTGAGGGACGGTGCGTCACCGACCTCAGAGATCCAGTAGAACCCGGCCTAGGTAGGGAGACCACGGCAATAGCCGCAGTCAACAAGCCTCCCACCTACTCCGAGCTCGTCCTCAATCTCCTACAGGTCCAGGTAGCACCCCCGCGTTCGACCGCACTCGAGTACATCGTCACACGCGCACCGTAGCATCGAAACCGAACATCGCGTCCGGGAGCACCGTACGCAGAAACACCGGAACGTATAAATCGCTAAGCAGCGAGCACTATTGTATTTCGAAACACTCGTCTCGTTATTTCACTATCACCGTACCGACTCCTTTCCCCGCGCCGAATACTCTCCTCGCCGTTTCGAACCCTGGAGCGGCGAGCTATACCGGCTACAAGGAGCACCACCGCGAGAAAGTCGCGCACCAGGAACCAGGACCGTCACACACATAATTGTAATTAAGATGACCTAATCTATTGTCCCACTTAATCAACGCACTGGACTGTTCGGTTTGTAACATAGCGCACTCCTTTTGTTCTACAGTCTCTTGCACCATATATAGACCATTATGTTCTTTTGCACGCATCGCAATGCTGCCATCAGGACGGCTCACACTTGCACCGTCTTTATAAAATGTCACTCTGTACCCGTTTTTAGTTATCTGTGACACTGATAGCAAATTGTTCTTAAAACCAGTCACTAACACTGCTTCTTTCAGTTGCACTTTGTTTTTCTGGTTGCTCGCCACATTAACTTCTATACTTATATCTCGTTTTCCTGTTGATGGCACTTTTTCTTCCGTCGCTGTGAAGATTTGTGTTTCATGGACTTTGATTCTGTCAAACTTTTTCTTTTCTTTACTCATGTGGGCAGTTGCACTACTATCTAAAAACCATACGTTTGACTTTCTTTCCATATTGTATAATGCTGTATATAGCATTGCATCGTTGTTTTTCTGTGTGTACTCGTTGTTCCTTGAACGGCACTCACTCGCACGATGTCCATATTTATTGCACCTGTTGCAATTTCCCTGGAACTTTGGTTTTCGTTCATTATTTGTGTGTTTCCAGTCCTTTGAGTATTTGTTGTTGTATTTCTTCTTCGACATCAAGGCACTATCTTGGCGAGTGTTTTATTGTGTGGCAGTGTTGTTTTCTGTTTTTCTCGCTTCCCCCTCGATAAGCTTTATATTGAGGCTTCCGAGGTTAGGAAGTTCGTCACGTGTCTCTATTGCGACGGCGAAGTTTTCGTACTCTGTCGGTAACGATCCTAACAGCATTATCGATCGTAGATCGTCGGGTATTTCTACCCCCACTTCTTCCAGTTGCTCTAGCTTGTTCTGGAAGGCATTTGTGTATTGCGTCATCGCTTGATCCGGCCCTTTTTTCATTCCATGTAATTCTCTGTACAATGCTGCTTTTACTGGGCCTTTCGATTCAAATATTCTTTTTAGAGATTCCCAAGCTTCATATGATGTATTTGCCCTCTTCACGTGGTTCAGTTGATTTTCCTCTACGCTGAGAAGTATCAACGCCAACGCCTTTTCATCCTTTTTGTTCCATTTGCGTTGGTTCTCTTCAATTTCTGAACTCTGTTCCATTTGTATATGTCCACAATTCATTGCAGACGAGTAGACTTTTTACTTGGATTTTCCATGTCTCGTAGTTTTTCTCGCCTAGCTTTTGTATGTGATTGGGGTTGATCGTGGCCATGTTTTTTTTTCTTTTTCGTTTCACTTTTCACTTCTTTGCTTTTTACTTTCGTTATTTGTTTACTCACTTCGCGCAGTTAAAAATTTACCTGGGCCCATAACCTATTGAATTTATTATAAATGATATGAATACAAAATGAGGTGGATCGCAATAATACAGAGCCGATACAGAATCGATTGTCTATCTGAAGCTTTACACACCGAGACTGCTCCATCATTCATCCATACATTTTAGCCTTACGGCATCACCCTCTACCGTCCGTTAGCCCTAAACATCCCAGGTGGCGTTGGGCCTGCTCGATGCATCCAACATGATCGCACATCTATGTGGGCGATTTCCAACAGGAATAAACTTGTAAGTGTTCTGGAGAAATTATAACATCAGAGATTGATGGTATTTGTGCAAAATCAAGAATGGAGTTGTTTAATTTAGGAATCGTTATGTTGGTTATGCCTAAAGATATATGATGAATTAAAATGTCTCCTTCCTCTTTAGAAGGGTACAATTTAGCGGAAAGCGTAGTTCCAATACAATTAGGATCAAGAGTAATCCTATTGACGCCTTGAATAATTTTCGTCTCAGTAGAACCATTGTTTTTACACATTATATGTAAACGTTCCGGTTCTTCGGTCACAGAAATCCAAGCATGTTTAGAGTAAAGTTGTATCCAGATGGGATTTAGAATTTTGATGATGGATATTTGACATTTTCTACTTTCTGGGAGTATATGAATTGCTTGCGCTATACATTGGTCTTGAAATGATGAAGTGAGAACTGGAGTCGTTCTTTCACAAATTCGGATTTTTTTGAAGATTTTACATTTGTTAATGTCAATAGACTCGATAGGGCTATAATATTTAGTTGTGCTGTCTAGCAGTATATATCGAACAGTTATGCTGACTACATACATTAGTTTGTCCTGAATAAGGGGAATTGATTGGTACTAATTGATAAAGGTTGTATTGTTCTGGTTCAAGAATTGGAATCTTCATTTCAAAGCAAAGTTGTGTATCATGTAAGGTAAAAATATTAACTTCAATGATTCGTTGATATAAGAAGGCTGATTCTTTCGAGGCAGGAAATAGCATCCTTTTAGCTCCAAATTTGGATTCAATGCTTTTAAGAATTGTTACTAAGTCTTCTGAATTTAGCAATGTGGGATCCAATTTTCCCTGGATTCCATTATTAAACTTCTGAGTTTGTGTGTTAGGCCGTCCACACACGGGTCGATCGGCGATTCGGTCGACGCGGTTCCAGTCGCATGCGATTCCTCCCTCCACGTGACTTCCAATGCAAATGAATGGAGAGCCACACACGGGTCGATTCGTGGTCGACTGAAATCGACTCGACTGAAATCGCCGCGATTCTAATCGCGTGCGATCGGAAGCGAAGTTGGAAAATCGCGTGGATCGTACGATTCGCGCGACTCATGGAGGTAAGAAATCACTGATTACGCCGAGATGGATGGACCAATCGGAACGAAACCTTTTGCCTCTTGTAGAGTATGTCACCGGGGTGGTCTCGTGAAAAAAATTTTGCATTTTTTTATTCCTTACGATTTTATTTACGAATAATGAATTATTTCATGTATGTGGACCAATTAGGACGAAACTTGCATTTTTTTGTAGGGTATGTCTCTCGATTGGTCCCTTGAAAACAAATTTTGCAAACAGCCCTCTAGCTTGCCCGTGAGGGTAGTTATAGGGTAAATTAGATTTCGCGCTTTTCCGCTCATTTTCTGCTCTCGGATGTTTTCTAAAATTCTGAAAAAAATGTGGCACGTGTCGGGTCTTAAGACGCATTTTATAGAATTTTTTCAAATTTTTTGGTTGCAAACTATGGTTGTGAAAAATGAAAAACACTCAAAACGTCGGAAAAATGAAGGTTTCTCAAAAATATGGAAACATGCTATTTTACTGCTTAGTGCCCTAATAAACTACCATCAAAAGCAGTGTCCTCTGTTTTTTTCCGATTTTTTGTTATGGGAGATCATTGTCAAAAACAATAAAAACCAAACTGCTTCGACGTTTTTGCTGCTAGAAAGAAAGCTAGACTTACAGGTTTTACAGTGGGGGTATATTAAGCTCTAATTAGTGTTACTACATTGAATTAAGCAATTTTTTTACCTGAGAAATGCGATTTGAGAGAGTGAAATACATACAAAAACAATTTTGGAGTATTTAATATTTCCGGCCGATGTGTCGTGATTTTACTTGGAATTTAATAATATTGTGTTGTTGAATTAAATAATGAATATTTATATTATTCAGTTGCATTTTCTAAAATACCTTAATATCATGTGCTGAGAACGGCTTTTTAAAAGATAGCTTCGCTTTCGTTTGCCTCATAAGCCGCTTGAACTATATGCACGTCAAATGTTTTATTGTTATTATTATTATTATTATTTAGAATCGAGGAAATACTAAATACTTCAAAATTATTTCTGTATGTATTTTACTAAAAAATGTTATTTAAATATTTTTAAAACATGAAAAAATATTGTTAAAATCATATATGTAAATCATTTCTTATTGAAATTGAGAAAATAAAAAATAATGCAGGACTTGAAATTTTCCTTAAATTCCTTAAATTCTTCTACATGCTTTCACATATTAATGTATATTCTCTTCCGACCTACTGATTTTCAGATTCACCATATTCTAATGAAATCATAATCAGCAACATCTGTCATTTGGAAAATTTTCAATTTTGCGCCGCCTCCGAAAAGATTTTATTGTATTTAAGTTCGTGTGTATTCACATAATTATTTATACTTATAATTATTTCATATTTTTTAGTGCGTTTTTCGAAGTCGGTTCAATTTTTTTTATAAAATTTTTTGAAAGTGAAAACGTGAAAACGCGATTCTTGATGTTTGAAAAACACAAATTGATTACAATTGACCCGTGTGCAAATGGCAATCGCGTCCGTCGCATGAATCGTATATGACGATCAAGACGTACGAACTTCACGACGCGATTACAATCGACCCGTGTGTGGACGGCAATCGCGTCTGTTGCATGAATCGTACGACGATCAAGGCGTACAAACTGCACGACGCAATTATAATCGACCCGTGTGTGGAGGGCCTTAATTCTCCGTATTCAGTTACAAGTTCAGACAATAAAGTTGCCGTACTGAGTTGAACTTGTCGTTGTTCTATCTTATCTAAAGCCTGATAGATTGCTTCAGTGGTTACATTTATGAAAGATTGAATTCTATCACGATAATTGGAAAAGTCTTTAACAATGCCTTTTATAATTGTTGTTTCTTTATCTAGGTGTACAGTTAAATTTTTACTATCTGTATAAAGTTTATCGAGTTCTGAATCATAATATTCAGCGTTCTTTTGACTAAGGGTTCGGAATAATACATTGGCTGAATCTCCAATGGGATTCAACCAACCACGTTTTACATGTTTACTTTTATTAGGTAAAGTTATGCCTATACTGTACAACAAACGCCATTTTTCATTAATATCGCGGTTAAAACGTTCATGTAGGAGACGATAAGTTTGATTAATTGCCGGATCGGCGCTGTTAGGGAGTTCCACAATAGCCTGGTTGATTAGTTTCTCGATGCCTTTGAGTTCCTGTAGATCGTAGGTGTAAAGTGTGCGCCATTTCTTATGGTATGTCCTTGTGACACCCATGTTGTCGAATTCTAGATTCGGAGTATTGTGTAGTTTCTTAATTTCCATAATGTTTGATAAAGCATAGTCTAGACTAGTCGTAGTAGTAGTAGTAGTAGTCGTGTTTATTGCCGGGGAGGGGCGGTTCGGCCGCCCCTCGCTTCCTTAGGGCACACCGGTTTTTAAACACCAGTTTCACAATTGGCGCTGCCGGCACTCGGCCCTTTAGCGGGTTGCAATTGTCCTCGTTTTTCAGCCGTCCCCTCTGTTTTATTCGGTCCGGGCCATTTTCAGAGTCGTCGACTTACTAGACGGGTCGGTCGTCATTGATGAGCGGGCCATGCTACCTAATTTTTTGAGTTTTTGAGCTGTTTTACGGCTCGGTGTGAACGTCAGGCCCCCTCACCTTCAGACCTGCAGGGTGTCTCGCCTGCCCTTTTAGACTCCCCCTTCACCATCTTTTCATGTCGAATGTGTCAAGTTTTGAGCCCGTCCCTACACTGTTTCCGGATAGTCCAGAAACTTACCCACACCCTCCCCTAGGGCAATTCCACACCCTCCCCTAGGGCTAATCCCTCCCCGCCTATGCTGTGAGTCTATTGGGAGTACAAATGCAAGGGACTGCGTATTGTTTTTGACCATTGGGAAGAAGTTACTGCTACTTCGGATCCAATCCGACTTCATCGAAATCTCGGCTGGGCCGAGATATCAATTCCATTCGGTCTTCACCTGCCGACCTACTTCGCGATGGGGTTGAGAAGGAAGGGTTCACCAACTTCACCGAAATCTGTCTCCTCAGAGATTTGATATCAGGGTTATCGGGATCTTCCTTCTTGGGTGTGCTTGACACATCCTAGAAAATATGGCTGATTGTTCGGATGTGACCACCATCCTCGGTTCTGGTCGGTGTTCAGCTATTAGCTCCGTCCACCCGGCCTTTCCCTTAAAGGTTTCTAATTGATTTCCGTTTGCGTTTTTGATTCCGTTTTTTGGTAGGGTCCATGCCCAGTTTCCTCAGTAGTACCATTTGTTCGCTGACCACCCCCTTCCTTACTCTTATCCCCCAAACAGAGGAGATAGAGCCGGCGGGTACCTTTATGAGGCGGGATGGCCAACTTGGGCTCCCAATAGTTTACCGATTCCCTGGATAAAGGGGGAATATCGTTGTCATTGGTTGCCCCATGACCCCGACAGTAGGCACTGAGCCCGTAGCAGGAGAAAAAACCACCTTGGAAATTTATGCCATCCCGGGAATCGAACCCTGGCCTTCCTCTGCTACGAATCAGACACTCTACCACGTGAGCCACTGACCCGCCCTAAGTAGTCTAGACTAAAGCCTAGGATTGTAAATCTGTAACGGAATTCATGTTAGCAAATTTAAATCTATTTAAATGAATTTTATAGTCCTTATTTCTAATTTTTACCACCGCGTTTAAACATCTACTTCTCTAACTATATATGGACCTAACCACGGCATGAATAATCCAGCTAATCTATCTCTACCCTGATTCCTTACCCAAACATAATCTCCTACTGTTAATTCTGAAGGTCTAATGTTCTTATCATATGTTAGTTTGACGGTCTTTTTGATATTTTCAATATTAGTTTCTGCATGCTTACACAAATGATTCTCTATAGAAGTTACTAAATCGCAATATGTTACTTGATCTTCTTGTTCCAGCTGATTAATAGTCGGTGGTTTTTTTCCAAAAGCTAGTTCGAATGGTTTGTAACCCATGCTGGTATGAGTTACAGTGCTATACGAGAAAATTGCTGATTGTAGGTAGTCATCCCAGACCTCGCACGTTTCATCAAGAGTGACACAGGATTTTAAATAATCCTTAATCACTGCATGCGCTCGTTCTAAAGATCCGTTGGATTCTGGCCTGAATGCTGTTGTATGAATCAAATTAGTTTTAAATATTTGACATAGTTCCTTCATTGTTTTTCCCATAAAATTTGCTCCTTGATCTGTTAATATTGTTTTCGGAAATCCATATCGCAAGATCCATGTGTTAGTGAGAGCTGTCGCGATTGTTTCTGCCCTTTGATTTTTCAAGGCTACTGCTTCCATAAACCTGCTGAGTCGATCCTGTATGGTTAGCACGTATTCGTGTCCTTTCAGACTTTCGGTAAAGGGTCCCACGATGTCTAATGCTATTTTCTCGTTGAACATTCGTGGTGTATCCGTAATAGCTAATGGCATCTTAGTTGGTTGTCTAACAATTTTGGCTTGCTGCCAGAGTTACAGCTGTTGATGAATTCTGTAACATCTTTATGTATACCTTTCCATGTATAGTTTTCCAATATTTTACTAAGAGTCGCTTTGATTCCTGAATGTGTTGATGAGAAATGACCGTGATGGTTATTGATTATTTCTAGTTTTTCCTCTTCTGTTTCCGGTGTCTTCAAAGCCGTAGAAATTAAAATAAACTTTTGATCTGCATTGCGAAAGGTATCTTGCATGAGATGCTTAATCTCATGTTCTTCCAATGATGAAATCATCTTCAAATCTTCTAGATGGTATGTTAATATTCCTTGGATTTCTTCAACGATCAGAATATCGCAAAGTTCTTCTAGCAGTTTCTTTACACTCCCTTGCGAAAAATCTTGTCCAATTAATTGTATTGTATCTGGTAGGTCGTATATGACTTTATCTTCATTTCCTTTCCTAAATTCTATGTAAATTGCGTCTGTGGGTCGTTGATCAGAAAATGTTATGTTTTTAGCCCATGCCGCCTTATGAGTTGTAGTTAACATCACCGGATTTTTACTGAGTGCATCAGCGTTAGAATTCAAACATCCCTTCTTATATTGAATCTCGTAGTCATATTCTTCTAAAATGATTCTCCATCGAGCCTGTATGGCAATTGGTTTTTTCATGCTATTTAACCATTTAAGTGGCTGATTATCAGTAATTATAACGAACCTTCGACCATATAAATAGGGGCGGAAGTGCTTTACACTCCAAACCATCGCAAGCATTTCGCGATCCGTGGTTGAATATTTTTGCTCAGCTTCGTTTAATGTCCGACTTGCAAAGCTGATTGGTTTCTCTTTTCCGCTGTCATCTTTTTGTGCCAGTACCGCTCCTGAAGCTTCGCCGAAGGCATCAGTCGATAAAATGAACTGTTTGTTAAAATCTGGGTACATGAGTACACGATCTCCGCAAAGTTCCGCCTTCAGATGTTGAAAAGATTCCTCTTGTTGTTGTTTCCACTCGAACTTCCTGTCCTTTCTGAGAAGCGTATTCATGGGTTTAGCTAATTGTGAGAAATTTTGGGTAAATCTCCGGTAATATCCTGCCAGTCCTAGGAACTGCTTAATATTCTTTTTATAGTTAGAGGTTGGAAATTCGGCCACGGCTCGAATTTTCTCAGGGTTGGGCTTGACACCATCCTTTGTAATAAGGTGTCCTAAGTATTCTGGTTTCAGATACTCACACTTATCCGGTTGGAGTTTCAGTCCACCATCCCGAAAGCGTTGGAATAACGTCCTCAAACGCTTTTCTAATTCTTCTAGATTTTCCGCAGAGACGATAGCGTCATCTAGGTAGACGAAACAGATATTTCCGATCAGACGCCTCAGTGCCTGGTCTATCATTCTTTGGAACGTTGCTGGAGCATTTTTCAAGCCAAATGGCATGCGATTGTACTCGAAATGTCCAGCCGGTGTAGAGAATGCTGTTTTCGCCTTATCCTTTTCTTTCATCCCAATTTGATGAAAACCGCTCGCTAAGTCAAATGCACAGAACCAGCGGGCTCGTCCAAGCTGATCCAGGATCTCCTCTATATTTGGTAGAGGGTATGCATCATGCTTAGTTTTCTCATTAAGTGCTCTGAAATCTACCACAACACGCCATTTCCTTTTTTACTGGCGTCTTGTTTTTTAGGAACCACCCAAAGTGGCGAGTTGTAAGGAGAAGTTGAATTACGAATGATTCCTTTATCTAACATGTCAGTAACCTGTTCATTTATTACATTAAGATGACCTGAAGGATAACGAAATTGTTTGGTATGCACTGGAATCTCATCAGTAACAGGTATCGCGTGTTCGGTTAAATTAGTCATGGGCAGTGCGTCACCTGGGAGAAAAAATATATCTGCAAATTCTCTTGAGACTCGTCTCACTAAATCAACAGCCTTTGGATCTGTTAAATGCTCAACCCTTGTGTTGGAATCTAGTATTTTGATTCTTTCATCTGGTATTTGTAAATGTAAAACCCTGTGCATAGTACCTGTTAATTCTATTATCCTACTTTTGGTATCAATTTTTGCTTCTTCTCGTTCTAAAAAGGGCATCCCTACCAATCTATCCTTTTCTATCGGCAAAGAGTCAGGTACTATTGCTAAAATATGTTCACGATCTCCTACTGTAAGTTTAGCTTCTCTTGTTGAAACGACTTCATTATTATCAATTCCATAAAAACGATTGATTCGCGCTCGTTACGTAAAACGACTGCTGCTGCTACTTTTATTAAATTTATTCTCGTTCCTGTATCTAGGAGGAATACTCGATTTGACCCGCTTCGTCCCATTCGGAGAGCAATTGTAAGTTTTCTTCGATTGGTAATTCTTCGTTCAGATCCCGTGGATTTGTTGACTGTACAAACTTGACGTCGGGAGGTTTGTCCTGAGGATGACGATTTGGAAAATTTTGATTCTGAGGACAATCTCGAGAGATGTGACCCGTTTTATTACATTTGTAACAAATAGCGTCTCGGCTCTCCGCGGTATGATCGAATTACTGTCAAAATTATAGGGAGGCTTATCGCGCTCATTGTGTTGTATCAAAGATGTTGGTTTGAAAGAAGTTCGTCGCAATTCATTACGCCGTTGTTGTTCATATGCAATATTCTGTGCTTCGCGTGAACTATCTGGTCTCATATATTGCACATCCTTCGTTAAATCATCGTTCAAATTTTTAACTTAAATGTGTAAGGCTGTCATATCTTCAACCCGTAAAGCTCATCGTTTTTCAACAAGAGACAAGGTAGGCATCTGATCTAATGCACGTTTAATATCATGGTGTAAAAGATTGAAGCGTCTAATATATTCGCGAACATCTCGTTTACCTTGTCTTAAAGTATTGCGTTCTTGAATAAGTAAATAATAGCTTTTGGTTAAACTATATTCACTATGCAAGATGCCATAGAGCTCATGTAAATCTATTACGTCATGCATGTCAATTAACCGTTTCGCGTCTCCTTTTAACTTATGTGTTCGTATGAGATTTAGATAGATGCGCTGGATGCACTAATCACTTGCCCAACTTTAACTTCTTTTACATATTTTTCTACCGGCCTATTATATCCGTCAAATTCACTTATCATCTCAATTGCTTGTCTTGATTCCTTTGTTCTTCTAAGTAAAATGCGTTGTTCGTCCGTTGATCGAAAGGAGCTGTCACTTTCATTATCTCTGATCCTAACATCTGCATGTTCTAGTGGTACTGAACTTTCTCCATATCGTAGTTTATCGATTTCTTTCCGTTGCTCTTCGCAGAGGGTAATTAATTTAAGATATTTTGTCTGTAGTTCAGCTATTTGTTGTTCAAGACTACTCCCAACAGAGCTCATGGCTCGACTCATTTTCTGAAGAGTTATATGAATAAAACAATCTAATAATTCGCTGCTATCACTTTCAGTTTGGATTTCTGATTTCGGGTTACGGTATATGTGAAAGGCCATTCACTTACCCGAGTAGGATTTTCATAATCGCCTTATAACCTTACAGATTTCGTCCTGTTGCCTTGTTGATCTCGGTCTTCTTGCTAAATCCCATCGCTGCCACCAAAAATTAGTCCTCTGTTATGCCGCAGGAAGGGGTAGATGAAGAGAATCCTCGAATAAACTCCAAAGTCTTCCAGCACAACTTAAGTTTATTAAGAAATAGGTTGACAAGCAAAGAAATAAAGCAATTTTATACAAGACGAATCACTCGCGGATCAACTAACTAGTTAAACGTTACTTCTTCTTCTGTCTGTCGCGCGCCATTTCGCAGGGCCTTATATAAGGATATGTAATACTATGGCAGTTTGGTGGGGAGTGGATGATGCTCGCGGATGACTATCCCTTAGAGATAGGGGATGACGCAGAAATCGGAGTTTTCACAAGATTAGGTTTTAACCTGAAATCTGTGTAGCAATGAGTAAAAAGATGAGAAGGCCTGTGAGTCAGAGTAAATAGGATATTGTTCGCATTATCGCATAACAGTACCACCGACACTCGCATGCCGGGGCGACGGGCTAGGACGCGTTCTGATTGGTCAGTGTTTTTCGTTAATAACTCCTAAACAAAGCCGCGGCGGACATTATTGCTAAGGAAAATGTCATTTAGAATGACGTCAGGAACCTCTCATTTCCCGCTGTTGAAGGAGTTTTGGGACACCCTGTAGATATATACATTAGATATATATTAGATATATATGTATATACATCTAAATATAGAGGGTGAGGCATTTATCCTGGCCACCAGGAATATCTCAAAAACTAAATGTCGGAGAGAAAATGTTTCAAATAAGAAGTTTAAGTCAAGGAGGGGTTGATGCAGCAGTCATATCCGTTTTAAATTTTCATCATGTTTTCAAGATCATTCCATGTGCATCTTAATTTTTTCAAATGGGATGTCCTATTTTTTATATCATAGATCGATAGAGTATCAAATATTGAGTGTAAAAGTGTTGACCTTTATATGTCGTAAACCTAATAATAGTTAACGAGATATTATCCGAAGAAAAAAGAAAATTGTTTTATTCGAGCATACGATGTTGGTTTAATGCGACGCCATATAGCAAACATTTTGATAAGTAGAAAACTATTGAATTTCCCTGAAAACGTATAATCTTCTTAAAACGTACACTTAATAATGATAATAATATACTGCAACTAACGAATCGGGAAGTTCTTTGTGTGGATTTTGGAGAGACACGCACCAAATAATGAACATTAATAGCCGTAGGCCTTACTAGCCATGCGTACCACTAACCCTCTCGCAAAAACAACCCTTTAGTTATTCATGATATTTGAAAAAACTCTTTCTAATGGTACAGAAGTGCCCATTATTCAACGTGAAATGTTTGATAAAATGGGGTACTTGATTGAATTTTTACGCCAAAATAATAACGGGTCTTCTTTGCGTTCTAAATATTCTGATTTTAGATAATTTTCCACTTCTAACACAGCAGACGATGAGATAGGTATCGTATTATTTGTAATTGCTATTTCATTGTCACAGGATGACCAAATTGATAATTCGCTATTGCGCCGATTTTCGGACATCTGCGTCTGTGAACTATCACATGTTGTAGATGAATTATCATGATTAATATAATTAGTGGCTATATCAGTCAAGGCATCCCGTGCCCAAGGGATAGATTCATCTTTAGGAAAAGCTAATGTTTTGAATCGTCGGATCCAATAATGCAGTTTACATATACAAATGATTGTTCTCGACATCACCTAGATAATGTTCGATATAATATATCAGTTTTCGTCGCAAAGTATATTCCAAACTACAATTATCGGTAAAAGCATGTAAAATTATGAGACCCCGTTTTCTCTCTCATCTTCACAGCGTGTTTACAAAAACAAAGTAAACAGACGTCGCGTCGGGACAGGCATAGGATGCGGTTATAGTGGAGCGGCGAGCATCGATGATAGCGACGCGGTGAAAACAAACCAACATTCGTGACAACATTTCGACACATACTAAAGAAAAAGTACATATGTCTTTGTTCCTTGTTAGTAACGAGTCGTTACTATCCGTTTTTGTTCACCGCACAGCTCACCTTGCTGCTTCACTATAACCGCATACTTACGTTGCCACGGAGCGTGCAAGAATACGGAAATACGTAACGATATTCATAAAAATTTCGAAAGTTTCGAAACTTTCGTTCGACCAAGATTCGAGTATACTTGCAAGTATTATTTACGTTTACCACAGTACTTGTGAATGGTTCGAAACTGTCTGGCAAAGGTTCGAGTACTATTTTTGTTTTTCGAAGTACTTATAGAGAGTTCGAATTCCATCAATCAAGGTTCGAACCTGTTTGCAAAGTACTTGATCTCATCCCTAACCTCGGAAGCAGTGGGTTAAAAACGCGTACGTTTCGGTCTGGCGCAACATTCAGAGGTCTCGAAGCGACAATACAAACGCAAACGTGTGCGCGCCGAACACATATCGTAAATCGATCGACGCACGGACTTGAGTTTGGGCGATGCTCTTTCGCTTTTCTTCGCAAGTGAAAAACAAGGAAAGACAAACCAAATCGCATTATAGGAACGTCCAGAGGCAAAGCAGAGAACTACGACGAATGGAGTATGGATAACAAAACGCTGCGTCCAGACGCGCAAAGGAAAAGAATACCCCACTGTGCGTTGTAGCGCAACCCACGAAAATAACGAAAACCAAGGGTGACGAGCAGAGAGGTAATTCAAGGAGTCGCCAGTCGTGCCCAGTCATAACTAGAGAGAATATCGGTTTATCGATTCACGCGTTTTGTTGATCTCATTCGTTTCGCATATCGTTAGCTAGTTGATGAGGTCACATTATTAGCGAAACTTTGTTAGGAATCAATATACTGCAACTCGTATATCTCGATAATCTCCAATATTCTTGATTTGCATATTTAGCGAGTATTCGCCACATATCAATGGACAGTGGCATGCATACATATTTTATGGTCCCGGTGACCTCGATAAACTTGTACACTAGTATGTGAAACTTACCATGCACTTCCGTGCTTCTTTTACAATTTTATTGTTCCCATTTATTACACTGCGAATTAGAAGTTTTATCGCAGTCTCTCAGTTCTGTGTTGGATATGAATACGACCTTCCCTTTAAATATGAATAGCTGCGAGGCACTGCTGAGAGTTCACATTAACATGGCACATTAAGTAAACCTCTTTACGCCTGAAGCACTAGAACTTAAAGACGGTTTAAACTGCCTGTTACAATTTGGAACCTGCATATGGTTAACAAAGATGCCGACAAAACTAATTCTTACAAGCTGACAAACAATATTTGTGAAAGTATAAAATGCAAAGTATACTTGTAAAAGTGTAATGCAAGGTAAGAGTAAAAATAATCGAGAGAAAATGATTTTGTGCTACATCAAAA
This sequence comes from Lasioglossum pauxillum, assembly GCA_933228785.1. Lineage (NCBI taxonomy): Eukaryota > Metazoa > Arthropoda > Insecta > Hymenoptera > Halictidae > Lasioglossum > Lasioglossum pauxillum. The sequence continues at coordinate 24,975,404 of OW121700.1, forward strand.
TCAAATAAATCAATTCAGAATAAATTTTTGATACAGTTAGTTGTTTCAAATATTTTGTTCGAGATTGGCGCGCTCGAGCGCCATATTGTCTCAGCGGCACCGCGCAAGGCACTGAGCAGACGACGCGATCCGCGCAAATCACCGATCGACTCAAGCGTCCGGATACGCGTAACGCGCGATCGCTTACGCTATTGGGTCGAATTCTCTCTCGATCCTTCGGGAAGGTTCTCGAACTCTGCCACGGAAGCATGACGCGTGACGAACATTCCAGAAGGATCGAGGCCATAAAAGAGAGAGACAACCGTCGTCTCACTCTCTTATTCAAATTGCTCTAAGACAAAACAGCTGCGAAACGTCAAGCGTCATTTTCATAAATTCTTGTTCAGTTTTCTTTATTCTCAACTTCTATTGTACATATTTCACACATCATTTGTTCATTACCGACATTATTGTATATTTTAACAGTGCATAATACAGTTATTTATTTGTAAATCCGGATTCTTTCCCATTCACTCTCCTACATTCATTCCAGTTCAAAATTAACCGTTCACTCAACCCTTTCATTCTCTCATAACTCATCCAGCGATCCAGTCTCGCATTCATCCATTCTAACAATCAAATCCTCGTACATATTTAAATAGACTTTATGATGCTTCCGGCGCTACCGTTTCGATCACTTATTACATCTAACAATTTTGCAATAAACTTTTCTTCTTTTCTAACGTTTCGGTTCAGTTTTGAGCCTTTTTCAAAGGAAAAATTTGCGTCTACAAGACAATATACAGGGTGTCCCAAAATTGGTGAACTTCCCAGAAGGGAAGTTGCTAAGACCATTTCAAGCGCCATTTTCCTTTGCAATTTGTTATCCGCGGCTTTGTTTAGGAGTTATTAACGAAAAACACGGACCAATCAGAGCGCGACCTAGACGCGAGTTGCCACAGTCGGCCAATAGACAGTTGACGCGCCGGGCCGACTGTGGCAACTCGCGTCTAGGTCGCGCTCTGATTGGTCCGTGTTTTTCGTTAATAACTCCTAAACAAAGCCGCGGATAACAAATTGCAAAGGAAAATGGCGTTTGAAATGGTCTCAGAAACCACACCCTTTCGGGAAGTTCACGAATTTTGGAACACCCTGTATAATACAGTAAGTAGAATAAATAGGTGAATTGAAATTGAGCAAAAAGGATATCAATACGTACTTGCTATAATAACTTTAGTTATGTAAATTGAGCATTGAAAAACTGATTTGTACACGCTGCTGGTTTAGAACGATCCTCTCTTTGCCGAAAAACCAAAAGAGGAAAGGTTCAGAGCAAGAGGTTCAATAAATTGGAAGGACACAGTGGTTATCCTATATTTAAACAACATTTCTAATGACATTAGAAGAATTTTCAGGAAGGTTGGTATACACACTATCTATAACATACCATTTAATTTGAAAAATTGGTTTCCTCCAATTAAAGATAAAATACCTATGTTGAAAAGTTGTAATGTAGTATATGCAATACCTTGCAAGGATTGTAACCATGAATACATTGGACAAACATCTATATAAACACACGTATCACTGAGCATAAACGCAATATATTATTGTCTCCAACACAACACACCATACCATACACACCATGACCATACATTTGACTTCGACAACACCAAAGTAATAGACGGAGAACATAACCTACAAAAAAGGTTATTACTGGAAACGATTCACATGATTAAACAACATAGCGTTATCTTAGGTACGAAACGCCTAAGATTCATGATTATTATGCGGCATTACTGAACCAGTAATGTGTTATGATGAAGTTTCCAATTTTATAAGGTTTATAATTGGGTCCTACCCATTTAAATTACATCCTGTTCTCTTGTATATAAATAGAAAATATATTCTTTCTGCTGGTCTTACAACACGAATGTCGATGTTTAAAGCTACCACCTGTGGTTAGTATAACAGCATGTGTTGAATATCGTTGGACGTTTTCAAATTTACCGCCAGTTTTGTGATAGATAGAGGTTAGTTCTCTGGTCGCAGCCAGATGGAATATATGTATATAGTATACAGTGTATACAGTATGTATACAGTATATGTACGGTACATACCTTAGCACAGGCTACATGGACATGCTACTACACACAATCTCATTCGCACACGTATGTACATGAAAACTGTGAGGATACCAGATATGCCATCTAGCGACGAAGTAACCTCTATCTATCACACCTTTCCGAGAGAAGTCCGAACACATACATAATACACCGTGGGTCAGATTAATGTGTCTATATGTTCAGTTTTCAATGTTTTCAGTTTTTGGGCTCTGTTCAAACGGTCACTTTGACTGCAGCACGTTCTAAACCAGCAGCGTGTACAAATCAGTTTTTCAATGCTCAATTGACATAAATAAAGTTATTATAGCAAGTACGTATTAATATCCTTTTTGTTCAATTTCAATTCACCTATTCTACTTACTGTACTATATGTATACAGGGTGCGGCACCTAAAACAGGTCACCTGAATAACTCGCTTGCTTTTGAAGATAGAAAAAAAAGGATCAGACCAAACTTACTTGATATCGAGGGGCCCGTAATCTGATGTCATTCATTTTTTTATAGGTGGAGACGTCAAGGAGATATGAAGGTCAACTCTTTTTTAACTTCCCGATTCATAGGGAAGTTACTGTAATTACCCCGAAAATCGAAAATCGATTTTTTAGCAGATCTTCACGTTTCATGGTCATTGGAGTCATTTTAGACTATTTTTATCAAAATGTTTGTGTGTGTGTGTGTGTGTGTGTGTGCGCGCGCGCGTATGTCCGTTTGTATGGTATCAAATTTTTCGTTAACGTTTTCAGAAAAAGTAACAACGCGATCAGGATGATGAATGATGCAATCGATGTGCCCCGTCGTAACTTAGAGCTGATTAGATTTTGGTCCATATTGGTCAAGTAGTTTTTTAGATTTTTAGTTTTTTTTCGAAAAGAGTTGATTCTACAATGCAATTTATAAAGGAGGACGAAAATTTTCCACCAAAGAACCAAACGCAATTACATAAAAAAAATTTTTTTCTTAATTGTTTTTTAGATTTAGAAAAATTTTTTTTTAGATTTAAAAAAAATTTTTTTTTTAGATTTAAAAAAAATTTTTTTTTTAACTGATGCTAATGTTACCGCTTGGAATAATCGAAAGTTATTCCAATGCAACAGTGAATTTATCATCTCTACTCCCAAGAATACATTTTGGGAGAATATCGATGAAAGTACAAAAAAAACGATGTTAGCGATGTTGGCGAAGGAGTAACGAATCGGGAAGTTCTTTGTGTGACTCTTGGAGAGTCACACACCAAATAAAAAACATTAATATCAGTAGGCCCTACTAGCCATGCGTATCACCAACCCTCTCGCAAGAGCAGTCCTACCCCCGAGCTCGCGAAGCGAGCGAGCAAAAACAACCCTACTCGCGAGCGAGCGAAACGAGCGAGCAACAATAGCCCTCTAGTTTTTAAATGAAATGAGGTATTTTTTAATATATCAATCGATGCAGCTGGGCATTCGTTATAAAAAAGTACTAACCTATGTATGTCGAAAAATTAGTAGTTCAGGAGATATTTAAATTTAAATAGCTCTAAAATACGATTACTGTCGTACTAAGACGTTAGTGTTTACTTACTTGTGTAACATCTTAGCACGACAGTAATGGTATTTCAGAGTTATTTAAATTGAAATATATCCTGAACTACTAACTTTTCGACATACATAGGTTAGTACTTTTTTATAACGAATGTCCAGCTGCATCGATTCATGTATTAAAAAACACCTCATTCCATTAAAAAAAAAGAGTTGACCTTCATATCTCCTTGGTAATTAGAGCAAATTTATTAAACCCATAATTATTGTCCAATATCCTAATCTAGTAATTGAACGTTCCCACACGATACAACCTTACTGCTCGGGTTGTATCAATTAGATTATATTACCTGACTAGAAATTCAGTTAGGCAGACCGTTAGGTCCACATTAAGTTAGCCTAATTTCGCGTTAGGTGCAAATGGGGCAGCCCCATTGGGCAAGCATGAGGAATGTAACGATGTCTGCCATGACTGCCTAATTGGGAAAACCGTATGAGGCCCGCATTAGGAAACCCGCGTATAGGGCCACATTAGGTTTTCCCTAAGACTATCCAATGCGGCACAACGCATTAGGCCCTAATAGGGCAACCCCATTGGGCAGGCATGAGGAATGTAACGCTTAATGCAATGACTGCCTAATTGGGAAAGCCGTACGAAGCCCGCATTAGGAAATCCGCGTATAGGGCCACATTAGGTTTTCCTAATGACTATCCAATGCGGCAAACCGCATTAGACAACATTAGGATAGCCTTATTAGACCCTCATTAGGAGACATAAAGAGAAATCTCACGAATAGACTGCGTTGGATTGTATGCTGCATATATATCAGAGTGGGGAAAATGTTATTTCAATTACAATTACAATTACTTACCAATTACTGCAATTCCCAAGTAATTTTAATGTAATTACAAGTAATTGTAATTGTTAGTTGCAATTACAAGTAATTGTAACTGGTAGTTGCAATTACAAGTAATTGTAACTGGTAGTTGCAATTCCTTTCCAAACAGACGACGGTCGCGCGTGAACACTCACACACAGCTAGGGTACTCTCACACACCGCTAAACCATGTATACGTACGCGAGAATTGCAAGGGTCCGGGATTCCACTTCTGATTTCTCGATAATGCAAAGACGAGGTTTTTTAGTAGTCAATATCGCTAGATGAAAGATCAATGTAGGCCATTGTTTGCCTCAAAAATCCTTCTTTTACGTTTCCGAGCAATGGTTTTGCAATATTTGGCTGCATGTTGCCCGTCGCATGTTGCCCGTCAGATGACGTTGCAATCACGCCGGCGTAGTAGCCTCTCCGACGGGCAACATGCAGCCGAATATTGCAAAACCATTGCTCGGAAACGTAAAAGATAGACTTTTGAGGCAAACAATGGCCTAGATTGATCTTTCATCTAGAGATATTGAATACTAAAAAAACCCCGTCTTTGCATTATCGACAAAACAGAAGTGGAATCCCGGACTCTTGCAATCCTCGCGTACGTATAAATGGTCTAGCGGTGTGTGAGAGTTCCCTAGCTGTGTGTGAGTGTTCACGTGCGACCGTCGTCTGTTTGGAAAGGAATTGCAACTACCAGTTACAATTACTTGTAATTACAACTAACAATTACAATTACTTGTAATTGCATTAAAATTACTTGGGAATTGCAGAAATATAATTACAATTATTTTGGCTCAACCAGTAATTGTGAAAGAAGTAATTGCAATTACTTAACACCATTACAGTAATTGTGAAAGAAGTAATTGCAATTACTCAACACAATTACAGTAGTTGTCATTGAGTCTAACAATTACTTCAGCGTAATTGTTCTTTTAAACCACTAATTTTTATGTTTTGGACCATTTCACCGTCTTGTTATTGTAATTAAAGTTCACTTTTGCACATGTAATTGAAGATGTAATTAATTATTCATGTAGTTAATTCCTGCCCAACTCTGATATATATATTGTCATGTCGTCCAGCATTTCGTAATCGCCAGAAGGGCGAAAACGCTAGCGACACCGGGTATTTACAAGCCAGGAGGCTGGGCCGCGTTCGGCCGCACGAAACACGGTCCACCCGGGACAAAAGTTGTTCGTAGGCTCGTCGCTTCTCGTGATTTTCGCTAACATTCAGGCGCCAGGCACGAAAGGTGCCACGCTAAGAAATTCGCTACCACGCGCGATTCGAGCAACACTAATACAAGCCTCCGACAACCGAGATCGAACCTGGAAGCTCCACGAACGGGCGCAGGGTACTACGCGGGACGAGCACGAGGCGTTCCCCGCGGCGGGAAGGTTTCTTACGAAAGAATCACTCACGAGATTTTGGCTAACAATCATTTATTGCACGATGGATGACAGAATCGCGCTGCCGGTGGAAGCCGGCAGCGTTTTTGAGGTTAGCCTGCGCGTAACAATTACTTTGGCGACTGATGTTTGTCGCACACGCTCGAGTCCCTCAAGGACGTTCTATTCGCTTCGTCGAACCCGGCAGCAACGCGATGTTTGCGTCGTCATACGCACTACCCGGATTCCGATGGAATACGCGTTCTCTAAAGGACTGCTTTCGTCGGAATAAGCCACGAGATACGAGGCGAGCACGTGGCTGCGTCCCACCGTGGGACGAGACGAGGTTAGCGTGAAAGATACGACGACGCGCGGATTCTCGCAAAAAATGAAAATGGGGCTCAACCCTCGCAAATTAATATTCCCCGCACGATCGCCGCTCGACGGATTCGTACCGTCCGTGAATCTACGCTGCAACCGGCAGCATCGAAGCCGCGTTGAACTTTCTGCGACGCGATCGCGAACCCGTAAAACACTAACCGAGCCAACGCGAAGGAAATCACTGCAAATCGGAGGAACTCTGACAGAGGCTTACCACGGGTAACCGTTTGCCGGCAGCTGTCCTACGGCGCTTCAGTCCGGCACCATTCTCGCAAAAGACTTTGATTTCTACGCAACAATTCAGGTCTTATCGTAACTAGAGCCAACGAAGCAGTGATCCCTTACGCCGTGGCTCGGTAACGCGGAAGCAGAGCGTCCCCCGCATTCCTCGCTTTTCCCCCGCGAAACGCTTTGGCCTATCGCTCGCTAGATTTTGGCAGGACCGGGTCCTGCGCGACGGTCCTTGGCTTCCGGCGATTCGCGGCTACTACGACAGCATGCTCGGTGATTGGCCGCTTCCCTCGGAGACGATCGACGTAGGCCAATCCAGTCGCGTTCCACGCTTCTATCCGGACGAGGCGACGACAGGGCTGAATTGCTGTCTGTTTCGGTACCGGATGCCCTCGTCGGAGCCTCCAGGTTGTTTGTCCTGGACCGTGTCGACCTCTCGATGTCTCGGTGCGCGAGGTACGCCGGAGCCAATAGCGTCCCTCAGTTTTTGCCGGCGCGAAAAGTGTTCCGGGTCCCCTCCCGGGACCCGCTATGGTCCTGTAAAATCGCGTCGCGCAAATTGACGCGATGCTCAAAATATGAGAGCTCGCCCATCGGTCTCGCGTGTGCCCAGGGAGATCGCTCGCCACTGCCCATCTCGCGTTTCTCTAGCCAGAGGGTGACCCGGTCTTCCGATATTCGGTTCGGAGAACGTCGGCAAAACTGCCATGTCACAATATATTCATAACAATATACTTATCTATATGTATATGTATATTTATAACAATATATTTATTTGTATAATTATAAAATATAAAAATTTTAAATTTTAATATTAAAAATCTCTTGAAACTGTTTTGTTTCTTTCCACGGTCCTCCGCTAATGTAAGCCACACCTGTATGAAAACAGTTGTTTCTTCCTGATGAATAGATGTTTTTGATATCTTTGCTGCATCTGCAAATTAGAATTTCTTGGGGAAAAGCATTGTCCAATAAACGGGAAGATTTTTTAGCATGAATATATTAGGTTGGAGGGAAAGTTATGTCGTATTTCAAATAAGAAGGTAATTTTGCTTTTAAATCAAAATTGATTTACAATGAATCTGAAAAATGGCAACATATTGTTACAAATAATGGAAATTATATCATTGAATAATATTAAACATGTATTTCTATAAATTGATTCAAATATTTTCTTTAATGCTAAACCTACCGTGCCTCAAAAGTAACTGGTACATGTTCCCTTATAAAAATGACAAGATTGATTTTATTTATACATTCACACATTCTATACATTCGTTTCTTATGAAATCAGTATTACTACTTTTCTAATTGCAAAATAAAGACCCTGAAACTGGTCATTTTTACCGGAGTTTGTAGGATTAGTGTTAAAATATGATAGAATCTTCCCTCCAACCTAATAATATTTTTGTATTTTCCTTTTACCAGTAATTTTTCAATAACTGAAAATAAATATAAAATAAAAACTTACCTGAAATGGCAGTGAAAAGTTTCACCAAGACAATACCAAGTCTTCGGAAATCAGAAACTGACAGGTTACCTGAAAAATATTGTTACAAATAATGGAAATTATATCATTGAATAATAATAATACATGTATTTTTATAAATTGACTCAAATGTTTTCTTTAAAAGACGATAGAATTTTCCCTCCAACCTAATAATATTTTTGTATTTTTCTTTTGCCAGTAATGTTTCAATAACTGAAAATAAATTTAAAATAAAAACTTACCTGAGATGGCAGTGACAAGTTTTACCAACACAATTGCGTGACAAGTGGCTGAAGTTAGCGAATCAGTCACACACGCTTTTTATTAATTGGAATACTCTTTACTCTATTGCAAACACGTGCACAAGCATGTGCTAAACTAACCTCACTTCACGTAAACGCACGGCGCACAGTGAGGTATTTGGCCAGTTTAGCGCGCCAAAACTATTGCGACGTTATTAATAGTGTGAAGGTCATACTATTATATATCGTTGAATTTCTCTTAACACCAACTACAACACTATCAAATCAAAAATACAACTTAATGTTTAAAAAATCGAAGCGACCTTGTTTTTTTTCCAAACAAAATTTTTTCGAAGTTTTATATATTGAAGCTTATATCTATGTTAATACTGTTAAACTTTTATTTCAAACATTTTTTCCTCAGATTAAGAGAAATTGCTATTGCAACGTTACTAATAGTGTCAAAACTATTGCAACGTTGTTAACAACGTTATTAATTGTGTGGAGGTCATAATATTATATATCGTTAAATTCGTCTTAACATCACTTATAACACTATCAAAAATACAACTTAATGTTTAAAAAATTGAAGCGGCCTTGTAAAGATTTGATATGTATAGAGTGATATGTATCGCACAAAAAGCTAAATATCTTCTAAATTGGCACTCGTTGGCACCTAAACTTTTATGGATTATATAAAACAGCACTCGGAATTATTTCATCGCAGCGGTCGAGAATCGAAGGCTACGCCTCCTCGCCCTGGCCGCGCGTCTCGCTCCTCGTACCGGCCATAGTGCTCGGAGCTGCTCGGAGCTGCATAGCGCTATTCGTGACGCATCAGGACGACACTCGTGTCAATAGGTTTCCGCATTACCATTAAGGTACTATTGCTAATGTGTTTTTTTGTCAGTGGTATCCCATGTAGGCCTACTAAATTTTAAATTTTAAAATGTATCTTATGAATTTATTTTTCTAATTAATTTTCTACAGCTGTTGTTCGAAATTATCGTGCGTCATAGTGGAGTAGGCCTACAGGGGATACCATTAACAAAAAAAAAAAAAAAACACATTGGCAATGCGTAATGTGGAAACCTATTAACACGAGTGTCATCATGATGCACCACGAATAGCGATTATGAAATGGTACGCGCCTGAGCAGCTCCGAGCACTAGGGCCGGTACGGGGAGCGAGACGCGCGGCCGGGACGAGGAGGCGTAGCCTTCGATTCTCGGCCACCGCGATGAAATAATTCCGAGCGCTGATATAAGGCAATGTCTACTGATTATCCTTGCAAAAAATTCAAGAGAAGTTATGCTGAGAAAAAAAGTTATTACATGATATATATTAATTTTCTGAAAAAAATATATCACTTTCGATTGTTTATTCTATCAAAACCACCGAGGAGAATAAAAAAAAGCCATAAAATTAATCTATACACCTTCCTTTACATAATAGATTTGGTCCTATCCCGATTTTATACACTAAACTTCTGAAACAAATCATTTCTTTAACACAAGTTTTTCGACACTTCTCTTGGTCACAAGAAATGTTACTTTCAAGTATCTGAATGTTACTAAATAGTACTCTCTATGGAAAAATGTTATTGTAGATTACTCGCATATATATTCAGGTTTATGAGAAAAAAGTTTTAGTCATTTTGAACAAACTAAAAATATTGACTTTTGGCGCGCTAAACTGGCCAAATACCCCACTATTCGGCGCGGCGCGTCGCGGCGATGCAACACGACACGGTCGTCTCGGTCACTGCTCACCTGTCACATAAGCTTATTTGTACGGTCCCCAATATGTACATAAATTAATATATTGTTATAAATGTATATATAAGTATATATATAAATAAATATATTGTAATAAATATATATGTGTATATATATATATATAAATAAAAAATATGTATAAATAGGACTTCCGTTTCCGGTTGTGTGAAAGGTTGTAGCAGGTAATTAGTGGTGCGTGATTTTGGTGTGTAAGAGAAGATTTGAAAGAAGTGTGAGTGCTGAAAGCGGCTGAGAGGTGTTAGTGGGGTATAGGGATAGGAGGGAGAGAAAGGGCTAAGGGTGAGGGAGTGAGAGAATAAGCAGTAGGGAAGGGATAAGTGAGTGGGGATTGTAGGTTAGGTTCGCGGGACAGTAGTCAGGTGGGCGCGGGATAAGAGAGTAGGAGGAAGGTGGGGCGATCTGGAGGGAGAAAAGTAGATTAGGAGACAGTTACTTTGAGAAGCGGGAACTTTTGAAAAGGAGTAAGAGGGATAAAATTAGAAGCGTAGGGAAAATGGGCGAGAGAAGTGAGGTAGATAAGGGGATGAAGAGGGAGGATGAGAAAGTAGGGAAGGGAAGAATGGGGGATATTTTAAGAGAGAGTAATTTATAACGGTGGTTCAGCACGGAAAGTGTGGACAGCGTGGGGAGGAAAAGGGGAATAGGGGACGTAGTGAGAGGGGAGGAGGATGTAAATATAATCTTTAAAAAAAGTGACACTACGCTAAGGTGCCCGCAGAAGGATAAAAGGGGTCAGGGAGGGGAATATAAGGAAATGGAGGAAATATTTAGAGGGTTATTGGAGGAGGTGACGAGGATAAGGGAAGAGATGAGAGGGGAAAGGGAGGAAGGGAAATTATTAATAGAGGAATGGAGGAGGGAAGGGAAAAATGGAGGGAAGGGTAATAAAGGTAGAGGGTAGAATAGAGGAGTTGGTGAGGGGGGAGGGGAAAGGGGGTAGTAGGGAAAAACAGATAAGAGAATAGAGAATATAGAGGGAAAAATAGGAAAAGTGGAGAACTGGATAGGAAAAACGGAAATGGGGGAAAAGAGGGGGGAGAATGGGTTAAGGGGGGAACTGTCCTTGGATGAGAATAGGAGAAGGATAAGGTTGCTAGAAATTAAGCAAGACAAGAGGGATAGAGAGGAGAAGAAAAATAATATAGTGATAAGGAAGATAAAGGTGGAGGATAGTGATATAAAAGTAGAGGTTAGGAAACAGTGGGAAAAGATGGAGTTGAAAGAAGAGGGAATTAATGAAATTAGGAAGATAGGGAAAGTAGGTAAAGACGGAAGGGGAATGGTTCTGGTGAAGTTGGCAGGTAGGGAAATTAAAAGAAGGGTAATGGAGGGGAAGAAAAAGCTTAGGGGGCAAGTAGAAAGGGTAGATGATGATTTAACAGAAGAGGAGAGGAGGGCAAGATGGAAGATTGAAAGGGAAGCTGAGAAAGAAAGGAGGGAGGGAAAGAGTGTTCAGATAGGGTATATGAAATTATGGGTAAATGGGAAGATAAAAAGATGGGATGAGATTGAGGAAAAATGGATGGAGGAGCAGGGAAACGAATAGGGAGGGAATCAGGGGGAGTGGGGAGAGGAAGAAGAGGGAGGGGTACAAGATTAGTTTCTGGAACGTGGCAGGGTTGTTAAATAAAGATGAGGAATTTTGGAAAGGGATTGAAAATTGGGAAGTAATAGTTTTGTTGGAGACGTGGCTGGAGGAGAAGGGGTGGGATAAGATCAGGAATAAACTACCAAAAGGGTATGCGTGGGAGGTTCAGTGGGCAAAGAGGGAAGAAAAAAGGGGAAGGGCAAAAGGAGGTATGGTAGTGGGTGTGAGGAAGGAATTAGAAATGGAAAGGGGGGACAAAAAAGGTAGGGAGGGGATGATGTCGTTGAAGGTGAAGATTAAGGGGTGCTGGTGGAGGGTGGTTAGGATATACAGTAAATTCTCTATAAACGCGAAAATCTCTTCCCGATAAACGCGAAAGAAATATCCCCTCCAACTTAGCACACAGATCTCGGCTCGGTATATCGGTGTGAACCACTACTAACGCGACGCGGAGAGTCGCAGTCGTCGGCACAGTTCAAACGCCCGTGAGTCATCATAACGTTACATCAACAGTCTATCTTCTTTATTTTCCATGATACTGTTATGGGACATTCACTACCTTATTTCTGGCATTTTTCTGATTAAAATGATACCAAACACGACCTAATTTGAACTGAATTTAGTGGTTTAATTGATGGTATATACGCAAAACCGAACACCGTGTCAAGTTACGCGCGTCGCTCGATCCATTACAATTTTTTGATAAGAAACAAAATTAAATAAATCTTAAGTATATTACTTAAAACAGTTCAAAAACTACAAAAAGTGTGTCTTTTCCTGACGGATGTAAACGCTTCAATTCGATAGTTTTCCTTCGATGGTACTTAAACTGTAGTGGTTTAAATGACGATGAACGTTTCGGGCGCAAGGAAGGATAGCGCGTATAGAAAAGAAAGAGACGCGGAGATTCGGAGTCGTCGGCACAATTCAAAGGCCCGCGCGTGGTCTCGCTTTACACGCGTTGTCCTTCTCTACGTTCGGCTCGGCCTTTGAAGCTCGAAAAACGTAGGAACAAGATCGAAAAATGCGAAGAAATCCCCCCGAGGCGTTCGCATTCATAGAGAATTTACTGTATGTGAATGGGGATTTAGACAGAAAACTGGAGGAGATGGGCGAATGGATGGAAGGTAAAGAAAAAGGGGTAAGGGTGATTATAGGGGGGATTTTAATGCGAGAACGGGAAGGGAAGGGGGAGAGGTGGTAGAAGAGGGAGGGGGGAGAGGGATAAGGAAGTCAAAGGACCTTAAAGTTAATGGGGATGGGAGGAAGTTATGTAATTACATAGGAGAAAGGGGGTGGGAAATTATAAACGGGAATGTAAAGGGGGATGAGAAAGGGGAACTGACATATGTAGGGGCGAGAGGGTGTTCAGTGATTGACTACGTGTTGGGGAATGATGACACAAGGGAAGGGGTGGAAAAGATAGAGATAGGGGAAAAGGTAGATTCAGACCATATGCCCATAACGGTATGGGTAAAGGGGGAGATGGGAGGGAAAAAAGGGAGGAAGGGAGAAGGGAAAAGAAAAATGATGGGGAGATGGTCGGAAGAAACAGGGGAGGAATTTAGGGAAAAATTTGTAGTGAGATCAAGTGGCGGGGGTGGGTCGTAGGAAGGTTGGGAAGGGCTGAAGGGGAAAATAAAGGAAGTAATAGGAGAATTGGGGAAAAAAGGAAAAATAAAGAGGAAAGGGTGGTGGGATGAGGAATGTAGATTAGGAAAAAAGATAGTGAGGGAGGAGCTAAGGAAGTGGAGAAAGGAAGGAGGGGACGGATTAGAGTTTAGGGAAAAGAAAAGGGAATACCAGAAATTGTGCGAGGGAAGAAGAAAGAGGAGAGAGAAAGATGGGAAAAAGAGATAGAGGGGATAAAAACGGAAAGTCAAGTATGGAACATAGTGAATAGGGAAAGAAAAAGGGGTACGAGGGTAGACGAAGGAATAAGGATGGAAGAGTGGGAACAATATTTTAGGGAATTGCTGGGAGGGGTAGAAGGGAGGGTGGGAAGGTTAGGAAAAAGTGGAAGAGAGGGAGACGAAGAGAAAGATCTAGAACTAGGGGAAATCATGAGGGTGATAAAAGGGCTGAAGGACGGGAAAGCGGCGGGGGGTGACGGGATTCCAAACGAGGTTTGGAAGCACGGTGGATCCGAGGTGCAGGAGGGGTTATGGAGGGTTTGCAATAGGGTGTGGAGGGGGGAGGGGTGGCCAGAGGATTGGTCAGAGGGGGTAGTGGTACCAATCGCAAAAAAAGGGGATAGTAGAAGGGTGGGGAGTTATAGAGGGGTAACGTTGACGCAGACAGCATACAAGATATATGCGGCAGTATTAGCGGAGAGGGTGAGGGAAGAGGTGGAGAGAAAGGGGCTGTTGCCGACAAGCCAAGCAGGATCTAGAAAGGGCCTAGGATGTATAGACAACATTTATGTGTTAAACTATTTAATAAATAGGCAGGTGAGGAGGAAAGAAAGGAGGTTGGTAATTATGTTTATAGATCTGAAGGCGGCGTTCGATTCGGTGGATAGGGAAGTATTGGTAGAAGCGATGAGGAAAAGGGGAGTGAGGGAAGGGTTGATAGTGAGGTGTGAGGAGGTTCTAAGGGAAACAAAAAGTAAAGTGAGAGTGGGGGAAGAAGAAGGGGAAAGTTTCTGGACAGAACGAGGGGTTAGGCAGGGATGCCCACTAAGCCCCTTGCTATTTACGTTATTGCTGGCGGATATTGATGAGGAGCTCGAGAGGGGGGATGGGGAGGGGTCAAAGTGGGGGGAAGAAAAATTCATACGCTATCCTATGCGGACGATGTAAACATGTTGGCAGAGGATGAGGATGGGATGAGGGGAATGATAGGGGTCCTAGAAAGATATTTAGAGGGGAAAAAGCTTCAGCTTAATACAGACAAGTCGAAGTAGATGACATGTAGAAAGGGAGGGGGGAGATGGAAGAAATTATCATGGAGGTGGAAGGGGAAGGTAATAGAGGAAGTAGGGGAGTACAAGTATTTAGGATACACAATTACGAGGGATGGGGGTCAGAAGGCTCACGTAGAAGAAAGGTTAAGGAAGGAGGCGACGGTTATGGGACCGGTTTGGGGGATAGGGAAGAGGAGGTTTGGAAAAGATTGGGGGAAGAGAGTGTGGCTATTCGATAGGTTGATATGGTCGATAGTAAGCTACGGAGTAGAAATTTGGGACTGGAAAGAAAGGGAAGGATTAGAGAGACTGCAGAAAAGGTATTTGAAATGGGTGCTAGGGGTAGGTAGGTTTACGCCAGGATATATAGTTAGGGAAGAATTGCAAAGGGAATTGTTGAGGGGGAGGGCAGGGTTAAGGGCATGGGGGTATGAGAAGAAATTAGGGGAAGGTAAAGGGGGGGAGCTAGCGCGGATTTGTTGGGATGAGATAAGGAGGAGCGATAGGAGGGGAGGGATAATGGATGGGTGGGAAAGGGAGAGAGAAGAATTTATATTGGGGCAAGGGTGGTCGTTGGAGGAATGGATTGAAATGGTAGAGGGGAGAAAAGAAGAAGTAAGTGGGGAGATTGTAAAAAGAGAGGGGAAAAGGTAAAGAAAGGATAGATGGGAGAGAATAGAAAACTCCAAGTCAGACAAATGGTATGGGAGGGTAAAGGGGAGGGATTGCCGGTTTATTTAAAGAACGGGTGGGGGAGAGTAGGTGGCAGAGAGTGGCACGTTTTAGACTGGGGAATGAGATGATGGGGGAGAAATATTGGAGGAATGAAGATAGGAGAAAATGTAGAGTGTGTGGATGGGAAAATGAAACGTGGGTTCATGTGTGGGAAGTGTGTATGAGAGTGGATGAAGTTAAAGGATGGCAGGAAAGGATGTGGGAAGTGCTAGAAGATGAAGGAGGAGGGGAGGAATGGATGAAGATGATAGATGAGTGGAGAATGGGAGTAAATGATAATAGTGGGATGAATGGGAATGACCGGAAAAGGGAGTCCACGGTTAGGGGAGGGGGTTGTTTAGGGGGTACGGGGGCGAGGCTCTTGGGGGAGAAGAGGCCGGTATAAATGTGTGATTATAAATGTTGATTAGGATAAGATTATGTGTATCTCTCTCTCTCTGGCGTTTCTTAGATTAAGGTTAGATGTAAGTTAGTTTTAAGGATTTAGTAAATAAGTTTATATGTACGGCGAATGCGAAGAGAGGTGTAATGGTAAATTTGTAACCCCAAGGGGATCAAATAAAAGTCATATATATAAATATGTATAAATAGTATATAAATAAAAAAAATATATTACTATATATATATACTGTGAAGAAGAAGTCGAACACGAGCTTCGAATCTTCTTGTAGACTCCGACGGAAAGCGACGATACCGACAGCCAGGAGTTCGGACACAGGAAACAACGGGGACAGCCCTCGCGGCAGGACGGATCTCGCAGGTCGGAAATGAAACGAGAGTGTAGGGCTCGAATGCTTTTATTCGATGTCAGACGTAAAATACAGGCGAGCGGCCACGAGGCCGCAACCCGGAAGCCCGCGCTCCTTGTACACTTTAGCGACGGAAGATAGATCGCGGAACGCGTTAGTCGATTTCGGATATTTAACGTGTCACGGAAGTACGGTACGACGGTACGAATATGTCTCACGAGAAACGAGAATTCACCAAGCGCAGGTGCACGGCGCGATTCACACGGACCGTCGCGAGATCGACGAGTTCGATTCGCTTCACGTTCTCGAATTTACAACGTCGAGCTTATCATTTTCCGACGCGGCTCCTTGAGGAAGTTTTCCGAAATTTGAATGAGAGGGACTACTCTACTCAACTCAAAGCACCTTCCGAATTGACGCGAGCACCAAGCACGAGGCCCGAAGGGCCTCGGCACACCAAAGTTCCGAGGACGAGACGAACACGTGTCGTCCTCGCACCAATTACGAGCCACCGCGAAGTATTACGAAATCAGGAATCACTGTTCGACTCACCGTGTAGATTTTCTTTCCGCTGTACGGACGGTAATACGGCAGTTAGACGGCCTCCTCGGGACTTCCGGCTACCCTCGGAATTCTGCTGGACAAGCGCGGAAATCGCAAACCACCCGCGACGCGGAATTACTATGATCTACGGGAATCGAGAATAGGGGCCTGACAAGGCAACGAACTGCTCTCGTGACGAACCAGCGCGACAGTGATCCGCGAATTCGCATCGACGGAACGCATCGATTCCAGCTCCCCCCACTCCTTTCGTCCTACCGAATTTCCGTATGGGCGCACCCGCAACGCAGCCATCCCTAGCCGCAGGACCGGACTCTCGGAACAGGTCGTCATGCCCCCGACCTTCCTAACACCAAATAACGGCCGTCGCTGACGACCGGGGAGGAGAAATCTTCCCAGGCGCTCCGGCGCACCACCCTCGCCGGGGTCAATTGTAGGCAGGGTGAGACGACGGTGGGACCACCAAAATGCCCGATCTTCACGCATCTATGACCCCATCGTCCCACGTCGTCGCCTCCGGGTTTGCTGGCCCGTGTGTGCAGGTGACCCCTTTTGAGCTCCTCCAGCTGAAGGATTATGTTTCGGCCAATCGTTTGTCCTTCGGTCGATCCTTGGTTGCGGGGCGCCTTTACGGTAGTCCACTCGCCCTAGGCACGTTCCTGTAATTGGCCACTCTCGGCGCGTGCCATAGATGGCGTTAGGAGTGATCTTCAGTCTTACATTTCCTTCCTCAAGGAACGCTCTTAACCTGCGGTTTGCGATATTGAAACGGGTTGTCCAGTCCATTCGTAATACGGTTGTTTCACCGTTTGCAAACCGAGAAGTGACGTCGCAATATTGCAACGTCACAATACATATATATTGTTATATATAAATATGTCTTATGTCTTGTTCTTTACTTTTATTTGGTACATATGATGGTTTTACGTTTGTAACGAGTGACTATTACGCAGCGAATATTTCTAACGGAAGAATACAAATTTCAACGCGGATATAACGGGAATGCGCACATCATCTGCCCATTGCGTCTTCTAGACAATTCCCGTCTGGCGCGAGATACGAATTCTTGTGTGAAATCACATCAAATCCCCCACATTTGACACACATTAACTCCATACATACTCTATGTTACATTCATACACATTAAGTCCATTCACACTCCGCTTTAACTTCACACAGTCTTAACTTTTTTACATGAGTCGTAATTACACTACTAGGTAGTCCCTTTGTGAGTATGTCTGCCACGTTGTCTCCAGATGTGGCGTACTTTATTTTTATTAACCCTTGCTCATAACTCTCTCTGGTTATGTGATATGCAATGTCTATGTGCTTCGACCTTCACCTTTCCACTCTATTCAAAGTAAAATCAATTGCAGACTTATTATCACATCTGATGTGGCTCACATGGTACTTCGACAATATGCAGATCTTTCAGTTCTTTGAACATCATGTTCATTCCTATAATTTCTTTCACGGCTGTCGCTAACACTACATACTCTGCTTCCATAGTGGAAGTGGATATTGATTTTTGTTTGTTGGATTTCCACGAGATTGCATTTCCCCCTAAAAGCGCTACCATTCCGCTGTAAGAATGCCTATCATCGATGTCAGATGCCCAATCCGCATCGCTAAATATTTCTATTTCATTATTTCCTGAGCTATACGTTAAAGTTTTACTTTTGGTTGTGGCTAAATATTTCAAAACCCTCTTCACCTGTATCCAATGTAATCTCCCTGGATTTGAAACATGTTCTGACAATTTTATCGTTATACATAATATATCCGGTCGCGTGGCTAGCGCTATATACATTAAGGAGCCTACTAATCGTCTATATGGGACTTCCTCCACATCCTTTTTCTCTAATTCGGTCGATGGACTATCATTTTTCGATAACTTCAAGCCTAATTCAACCGGTGTATTTACTGCTTTGCACTCATCCACGTTATATTCAGCTAGCAATTTCTCTATATACAACTTCTGTGATAATCTCATGATTCGCTCGCTATAATCTATTCTTATACCTAATAAATATGATACAGTGTTTAAGTCTCTCATTTCATACTTTGACATTAACATTGATTTAACTCGTTCTAGTTTATCTATATTTTTGGTGAATAGTATAATATCATCTACGTATATAGCTATTATTACTTCATTATCGTATACATATATGCAGTTATTAGTTTTCAGTCTTTTACACCCACTTTCGGTTAGAAATGAATCTATAGCATTATTCCAATTTCGGCCCGATTGTTTCAGACCGTAAATTGGTCTCTTTAGTTTGGCTACCTTCGTATCTGATATGTCATACCCTGGCGGCAATCTCATGTATATATCTTCTGCTAGTTCCCCGTATAGATATGCGCACTTAACATCTAGATGATGTACTTCCCAACCTTGCGATACTGACATTGCTAATAATAATCTAATGCTTGAAATATTCGCTACAGGCGCACACCATTCAAAATAATCCACGTCTTTCTTTTGGTTAAAACCCTGCGCGACTAACCTAGCCTTGTATTTAACCACTTTTCCGGTCGGGTCTGTTTTTAAATAAAACAGACACAAAACACAAAATTCTACAAAATTGTAGACCCACTTACTGCCTATACATTTAACATCCGCTGTCTTATCCACTATTTCCCATGTGTCTCTACTTTCTAAGCTACTAAGTTCCTCGTTCATTGCTTCTTTCCATTCCTTACTTTGAGGTGATGCAATGGCTTGATCAAATGTCACTAGTTCTACTATTTCTGATAAATTAATCTCAATGTTTGTAGGTTTACCCCCGCGACCCCATGGGTTTCTTACTACCTTATTGCGGGTTGGTGTATAAACTACGATTCTATCTCGACCCGATACATTTCGCAATTTGTATATCGTTTTATCTATATTGTTAACGCTTTCGTTTACTTTATCGTTATTCTCCTCGAATTTCTCAACTACCGTTTCATCTATCGTTTCGTGTACATTTACTTCCTCATCTATCGGACTACTACAGTACTGGACAAAGTAAAGTACGCACCTCGAATATTTTTACAATTACGTTTATAACTTCGTAGTTTTTACAGATATAATAATTATGTATTTGCACAAAAAGAAGGTTTCTTAGTCTACTTTTAAACTCAATGAGAAATAATTCCAAAAACATGAGACATCGTACATTAGTCAATCCCGTTACGTCTGTTGTCATATTTTCCTTGGACAAAATAAAGTACGCACTAGAGTGTTTATTTACTTTTAGCAATAATGGCATGTAGGATACCTTTTCTTGCAGTTGGAGATAAAAGAATGTTTACAAATAAACGTATTAATAAAGTATCAGTTAGCCATCAGTGCTCTTAGAAGCAAGATTGTATCATTCCATTGCGAATAACATGGAAACGAAACAAATTTCCGTACAAATTAGAAAATTAATAGTTAACGACCGACAAAAGGGTCTCTCCAATAGGAAAATCGGTGAAAAATACAATGTTAGTGAAGCAGCAGTCAGAAAGATCTACAAAAAATTTGTAGAGCTTGGTACAGTAGCCGATAACATCGGTCGTGGACGGAAGAGGAAGACAAATTCAGTCGAGGATCGTAGAATTATCCGGGAAACGAAGAAAAATCCGACTGTTACTAGTCGTGTAATCAGGGAAAATGTACAACTCAACATTTCTGAACGAACCGTGGGCAGGAGGCTTCGGGAAGCTGGGCTGCGGAGCAGTTTTGCACAGCGTCGCCCTTTAATTCGAAAAGTTAATAAATTGAAACGTCTCCAATTTGCAAAAAAAATACGTCGATAAGCCAGTGGACTTCTGGAAAAAGGTTATTTAGAGTGATGAGAGTAAGTATGACCTGTTTGGTCATAAACAACGAACACGGGTTTGGTTGAAGCCCGGCGAGAAGCTTCTGGATAAAAATGTCCAAACAACTGTCAAGCATGGAGGAGGCAGTATTATGGTGTGGGGATGTTTTGCGTGGTCAAGTGTGGGAAATCTCGTCAAGATCGATGGTATTATGACAGCAGACAAATACATTGACATCCTCAACGAGAATTTAGAGGAGTCTGCTAAAGATTGGTCTGGAAGATGACTTTATCATCCAACAAGATAACGATCCTAAATATACCGCGCATAAAACTGCTACTTACTTTCGTGCTTCGAGGATCAAAGTGCTAGATTGGCCAGTACAATCGCCGGATTTAAATCCAATTGAAAATCTGTGGTCCATTTTGGACCAGGAGGTTGACAAAGGTGACGTAACGAATAAATTCAAGTTATTCGAAGCTTTGGAAAAGGCGTGGGGAAACATCGACTAACAGCATATCCGGAATCTCGTCGAGAGCATTCCTTGGCGTTTGCAAGAGGTTGTAGAAGCTCACTGCAGAAGTGTTCGTGTTGAAAGAAGGACAACACAAGTTCGCGGGAAATTCTTTATTCGTCGTCTCGTTGCTTCTACAAAATGTTCAGAGCTTCTCCTCGACACTCTCTTCGTTACGCCTTTATATCTTAATTTCGAAAGGCGGATCCTAAACCCTAAACTGCACTGATTGGGCAGTTGATGACAATTGCTGCCAATCAGGTAGTTTTCTCGCTTAGGGCACTCCCAGGATCCTTGCGCCCGAGGCGCGCTTTTTCGGGGATGCTGGAAGTGACCGTGAGGGTTTTTTTACGATATAGCGGGATTTTCCACCAGGTCCACGAGGTACTTACCGTGGCCTTGTGTGGGCCCCTCGGACCTCGGTCGGCGCGACCCTTCGGAAACTCGGGGTTTTACGATGCGAGCATTTGCTATTGAGGCCGGCAACGAAAGATTCTACGGAACTGGACATGCATTGTCTACAACATCTAAATTGTACGCGTTAAAAACGGCTTTCTCAAAAATAGCTTTATTGCTGCTTGCCTCGCAAACCGTCCCGACCATTTGCACGCCAGATGTTTTATTGTACGTGCCAATGGCCGCTACAAGGTCATACGAGCAAAGGGCGACCATACAAAATACTAGTTCTCAATTAGAACTTAGTTTTGACTCTTATTATCACATGCGTACTTTATTTTGTCCAAAGAAAATATCCTTATAAATGTAACGGATCTGTCTATTGAAAAATGTTAAATGTTTTTGAAATTATTTTTGTTAAAACTTAAAAGTAGACTAAGAAACCTACTTTTTGTGCAAATACATAATTATTATATGTGTAAAAACTAGGAAGTTATAAACGTAATTGTAAAAATATTCGAGGTGCGTACTTTATTTTGTCCAGTACTGTATATGTTTTCTTCTGATAAATGTACTCAAAGCCACATACATCTTCTACGAATTCTACATGCTTTGTTTGTATGATATCATCAACTTTAGGATCCCATAATCTATATCCTTTTGTTTGATTTGAGTAACCTACTAGTATACATTCTCTAGCTCTTTTATCTAGTTTGTGCCTACCTGGCTTTGGAATATGAACGTACGCCAAGCATCCGTATGCTCTAAGATGCCTTACGCTTGGTATGTTTCCAGTCTACACACTTTCTGGTACCCCGTCGCTAATGGCCGAATGTATTACTCTATTTTTAATATAACATGCTGCCATTAATGTTTCCTCCCAGAATCTAGTAGGCAATTGCTCTTCTTTCAGCATCGCTCATACTAAGTCTAACAAACGTTCGGTTGATCCTTTCCGCTACTCCATTCATTTGAGGAGTATACGTGTTAGTTCGTTGATGTATTATACCTAAATCATTAAACAGTGTTTTTAATTCCGTGTTACAGAATTCCAATCCATTATCTGTTCGTATTTTCTTTACTTTTCTGTCTGTTTCACGCTCTACTCTAGCTATGTACTTTTGGATGTAACTAGACACTTCGTTTTTACTTGTTAGACAATATACCGTTGTCTTTCGCGAGTAATCATCTTTTTTTTTATTGAAAGCTTAATTGGAACTCCCCATAGGGGGTTATAAAGCTATACATTAGTAATATACATCTTACATTTAAACATTAGTAATGTATGATTAGTAATGTAGGTACAGTAGAACACATTAAGTATATAATACATTAAGTACATAACGTTAAATCTTTAAATTACATTGCTTGAAAAACTTGAAAAGAAAATAACATGCCTCAATATTCGGTTCACAAAGCAACGATCTGATATTTAAAGGTGGAAACAAATTGAGCTTCCTTAATTTTTTCATGAGATCAACTCTTTGTGATTCCAAGAAGGTACATTGCCAAATGATATGGTTAAGATCTTGAACCTCATTGCCGCAGTTACATTTGGAATCATCTATTATATGTAGTCGTGAAAGAGATGCTGCAAGATGATAATGATCTGCTCTACAACGATTGAATGTTACAATAAATTCTCGTGATAAACCTTTACCCGAGAACCATGGTGTAACTCCATGTCTAATATAGTACTGAAAGTATTCCTTGCCCTTAAACTGACCCTGCTGCATTGTGAAATCACTAGTACTTTGTCTACATTTGTGTTTAAAAGATTCCTGTAAATCAGAGAAGGGAATGACAATACGCTTATTAGCATGTTCTAATGTTCTAATGTTGCCGACTTGGCTAAGGCGTCAGCCTCATCATTACCAACAATGCCTGAATGGGACGGAATCCAAACAAATTCTATACTGCTGTTGTTCAATGTGGTTTTATTGAACTTAAAGTTTTTTCTTTAATTTCGTAAATATAGAAGTTAGTCATTATATTTATCTTTGAGTTTTGTAGGCATAGCAGGGCATATCAGGGCACTGAGAGAATTGGTAAGTATTTTATAATTATGGTTTGTGTCCAAAAGTGCAATGTCAAGAGCATCAATTAAAGCAATGCATTCTGCCGTGAATATAGAAGCAATAGATGGGATGCTTTTTTTAGTCGATATATTTAAATCTTTACAAATGCATCCAGATCCAACAGAGTTAGACCCTGGAATTTTACTGCCATCAGTAAAAATTGCATATGAGTCACAATTTGAAAGCCAATTGTGTAATATGGAATTTGGATGACTACATATTTTAAGATCATGACCAAATTCAGTATTTATTGGGATCGAGTTACTAATAATATTATAATCCAGACGGTAAATATCATAACAGTTACTAACTCTTAAATTTCTTTTTATGATAGGGATATCATCAATACATTGATGTATGAGTCTTTTCCTTTTACGTTTAAAATTTCTGGTTTTGGAATAATACTGATGTATTGCATTGTTGGCCAATGTGGAATTATTGGAAATAACTTTACTCAAGTAGCTATTACATAAAAATTCAACACGATCTCTTATTAACGGGAATTTTGACTCCGCCAATAAAATGTTGGTAGGAGTAGATATACGATAACCTAAAGCCGATCTAATGGCAGAAAATTGAATTTTTTCTAGTTTGTACTTTAGGTTTCACGTGAAGGAAAATAGATAAAGCACCCATAGTCGATATGTGAACGAACGAAACTTTTGTATAAAATTAATAATGTTGTTGGGTCTGAACCCCACCATGTTCCACATAGAAATTTAACGATATTTAAGGCTCTCATACATTTGTTTTGAACATGGGATAAATGAGGTTTGAAAGACAGTTCATAATCAAAAATTATTCCTAAGAATCGAGTGGAGCAGCCAGATTTGATGAGGCAATCATTTACTGTAATTTCAGTTTGTCCACGGAGAATCTTTTTGTTGTTAAAGTGAAGGAGAGCTGTTTTCTGTGGGCTTAGTTCCAAACCTAATAAAAGAAGGTTACACTTTATAATGGAAATAGATCTTTCTATAAGATGTTTACATTTTCTTAGTGGGGAAATTTTTGAATAAAGTGCAATGTCGTCTGCAAATTGAGATACACAAATATTTTTGGGCAAATTGTCAGTAATTTTTGAAACATATATTAAATAAAGAAGTGGACTTAATACACCTCCTTGAGGGACACCTTTGAAAACAAATCTAACTTCATCGCCTGTCAAACTTGTGAATATTTCTCTTTTATATGTTAAAAATTTGATAAATCGAATTAAACGGTTAGTGCAACCTACAGAGGCCAGTTTGTTCAACAAAATATCACTATTTACGTTGTCAAAAGCACCTTGGACATCCAAGAAGGCTGCCAAGGGATCCTTTTTCTTAAAAAATTCTTCCTGAATATATAACATTAGCTTGGTGGCATTATCAATACATGATTGTCCTTTACGGAAACCCGTTTGGCTAGCTGGAAGTAGATTTTGGTGTTCGAGCCACCATTGTAACCTATTTTTAATAAGCGTTTCGAACAGTTTACAGAGACAAGAGGAAAGGGCTATTAGGCGGACACTTCTTTTGTCTGATTTTTCAATGAAATGAATGTAATATTGATTCCATTCATGAGGGTAGTCATTAGATAAGTAAATTTCATTATAGATATCTAGAAGTAATAGTTTATATTGTAAAGATAATGTTTTGATAACTAAGTAACTGATCCCGTCAAGGCCCGGAGCCAAGCTAGAGTTTCGTGAAGCTAAGGCAACATTAAATTCGGTTAGATTAAAGCGTGCATGAAGAAACTCATTGACATCACCATTTGGTACATAGGTAGGATCGGTGGGAACCCATGGTGGACTAATTTTGATCAAAGCAGACTGAATTTGATTTTCATTTTGGAGATTTTCAGTAACGCTCTTTGGGTTAATTTTAACCCATTTATTTTTCAACACTCTAACTCTGTTCCAAATAAATTTTGTGTCAGTATGAATGTTAATTTTTTCAGCGAATTCCCTAAAACTATCCCTCTTCTTTTTTTTAAATAATTTCTTTGTTTGAGCTGTAATTTTCTTATAGTTAATTAAATCAGTAAGATCGTGAGAATATTCCCATTTTTATATGCAGCTCTTCGTAATCTTTTGAACTTATCACATTCCAAGTCCCACCAGGGGACAGGATTTCTATGTCTACAAAGATTTACCCTTTTCTTCTCAGGAGTGTTGTGCTTAATGGAATTCGTTAATATATTAATAAAAAATTTGTATTTTTCACTAGCAGCTAGAGTGTCATAGACAGGATCAAAAAAATCAACATAATGATTATCTAGATATGTTAGGACTCCGTCCCAATCAGTGCGAACAGAATCAATTTTAAAAGATTTTCTATAATAATAACTTTTTTCAACCAAAATATCAATAAAGATAGGATAATGGTCAGAACCCAAAGTATCATCACTAATTTTAATGTTAATTTTATCTGCACTATTCATAGATGATAGGACGAGGTCAATATTAGACTTACTATTTCTATAAAGATCGATATGAGTGAATGAATTTGGGTTATGCAGAAATAAATCATTATCATCAATAGCCTGTAAAAGCCTTTCACCATTCTGGTCAGTATTGGAACAATTCCATACCCTATGATGGGAGTTAAAGTCCCCCATGAAAATACAATTGTTATTTCTTCCAATATTACTAACTAATTGATCCCATTAAATCTGAGAAAGAACTGAACCTGGAGTTCTATAACAAGATATGATCTTTAAACGGGGATTAATATTAGTTATATTTACGCCACAAATTTCGATGGAGTCATGAACTGAAATTAAATGATTTATCTCTGAAAACGCAATGGACTTACGTATAAGAAAAATAATGCCGCCTCCGCGAGAATGTAATCTATCACGTCTATATGTGTTAAAGCCTGGAAACTTTAAGTCTTTTTCGGGAGTAAGCCACGATTCAACACACACAAATATGTCTAAATTTTTTAACAAAACTTCAACTTCTTCTTTCCGTTGTATGATGCTTCTTGCATTCCAGAAGAACAGACGTAGGTTTGAGGAGCTGCAACTACGTTGAGTAGAATAGGTGGGAGATTGAGATTGATAGAGCAAGTTTGAATTATTCATTGATCTTCTGACGAACTGAAGTCCTCGCTAGAAGTGTCTTTCCTATTTGATAGTAACTTTTTAATGATCCTGGAAGTCAGAGCCTTATATTTCTTCTATTTGATGTGTTCTTGCGTTTGTTTTAACATTTCGATGAGTGCTGGAGTGTCGTTGGTGAATTTAGAAGCAAGCCCTTGTATATCTGAATTGTCCAAACTTTCCACAATAAAATTGGATAAATTTTCGACACTGAGAGGAGAGTTTTGTGTCGAACTCCTAATGAGTGATTTTATAAGATCAAATTGTTCTTTAAATTCATCTGAACGGCTTTCTTTCCTAGACTTCTTATTTTTGTTTATGGTTTTTTTACTAACGATGTCCATCGTACTTGGAATTTCACTTACATTAGGGGAATTGTGGACCGAGCTGGTATTTGAACGAGAACGTTTGTTGCTGAATACAAGAGGAACTTTAAATGAATTGTTTTCTTCATTTGATATTTGCTTATCCTGTTGAATTTCTTGAGAAAGGTTGTTATTATCAGATATGTCATCCATAACTTGACTGTAGGTAGTCATATCATTACTGGATTTCTCCTCAAGGTCGACCATTGGATCATGAGAAGTATGATCTTCATGCTGAACGGTAATTGAAGGTTCTTGATTGATAGAGCCACTATTTTTACAATGCTTGGCGAGATGACCTTCGTCTTTACAAATGAAACACGTTAATTTTTCAGTTGATATGTAGATCCAATATATTGTGTTATCATAGTTTATTTGTATAGCATCTGGTAGTTTATTCATATCACCTGGCTCAATATATACTTGTCTTCTGAAACTGAGAATATGACTGTACCCAGGATTAGACATTCCTGCTCGAATAAACGATATTTGAGATTTTCTAGATACGTTCAGTTCTATCAATTTATTTTCTATAACATTATGCGGTATTATTGGACATACGTTAGACAATATTACCCAGATAGCCAAAATGCTCGATTCTGACGAGGGCAGTTATGACCGTGTGGGCTCGTAACGTTCCCTCGGCACAAGCTGCCCTCGGCACGTCGGTCCTGATTTCTGCCAAATTTTACGACATTCGCCACATTAATGCGACCGTGCTGCCCTCTTACAATCTCGGACCTACTTAAAATTTGGCAGAAATCAGGACCAACGTGCCGAGGGCAGCTTGTGCCGGGTTTGCGCCGAGGGAACGTTACGAGCCCTCACGGTCATAAGTGCCCTCGTCAGATTATAGCCATCGTGTGCCTTTTGCCCATTCAAGCGACGTTCGGCCCGTCTACCTGACCCCGACACGCCGGGCTCGATCTGTGCCCGAGGATCGCTTGGCTATCTGGGTATATGTTTGGCAGGAGAAACAAGCGGACGTATATCAAGAATGTGACCGTTTATGTTTACACTTTTGTGGGTACTGAGGAGAGTGTCAACAGTAACTTGGCTGCTCAGATATAGACATACTCTGCCGTGAGAAATCCTGGACACGAAACGAATATTACTTGGGCCGATTAATTTTCCGATAGCTACGGTATATTCTTTGATCGTGATTCCTTCCATTGCATCAACTACAATGGCTTGATCCTTCTTCGGAAAAGTAACATTTTGGGTAACTTGAGCATACGATACTTTTGATGTAGACATTGTTGATTTTAATTCAGTGTAATTTATGAAACGATGAGAATGGGCATCTCCACTATGGGAGGCACTCATTTATACTGATACTCCTTCCACGGAAAACACTTCCGAACACAGAAAAACTGTGTCGGAGGAAAGAAGAACACAGAAAGCACAGAAACTTATTTCACAGTAGTATGTTAACGATATTATCGAATAGTAACCTCGCTGGCACGAGCGTCAACAAATACGTCCTACCGCTGTGACGGCTCAAGCGGAACTCGAGTAATCATCTGTAAGAGTTAAAAAGTATTTCGAACCCCCTATAGATTCCGTCTTCATTGGCCCACATAAGTCGGAATGTACTAATTCTAGAATGGCTTTTGTTTGCCTATATTTTATTTGTTTGCATGGAGCTTTGGTAGACTTACCAACGCTACATCCATTACAATGAATGTTTTCATTATTTATATTTTCTAAATCTCTAACTAAATTCCTTTTATATAATTCTAATATATTCGACAAGCTTACGTGGCAAAATCTCTGATGCCATATCTGATTATTACTCGTTTTGTTGTTGCTTACTATATGTGATTCAGCAGGGCAAAAGTCATTCTTCATACTTTCTACGTTTACAATATACAGGGTGTCTCAAAATTCCTCCAGGACCCGAAAATGGGAGGTTCCTGAGATCATTTCAAGCGACATTTTCCTTTGAAAAAATGTCGTCCGCGGCTTCGTTAACGAGTTATTAACGAAAAACACGGACCAATGAGAGCGCGAGCTAGACGCGTGCAGCCCGGCGAGCCGACAGCCGAGTGTCGGTGGCACGCCGCGATGTCACAACGAACAAAAGTTTCTTGATGATGTGAATCCTCGCCAATTTCGATAAGCTTTGGATATGTTGTCAATACCGTGATTCTGAACAATATTTCTCTTTACAGTCTTTGTCGATCGGCTTTAGTTTACGAGATAATTGTAAAAACATGTAATTGAAAATCGATCGATGTATTATTTCTTGGCCAATCGCGATGAGGGTAAGACTTTAGAAAACCCCCCCTTCCTTTCGACATGTGACATACGTCATTCTATTTGTTTTGACATGCTGAACACAAAATGTATGTGTCATTTTTGGCTGAAATGAATAGTTTTCGAGATATTCGCAAAAAACTATCGCTAATACTGTATTGAATTTTTCGTATTCCTCCACGCTCTGCGGCAACGTAAACCAGTCCCGGCGCGGCGTTTGTTTACATTTTGCTTCTAAACATTAGAGAGAAACCAGGGTTTTTCAATTGTGATAGACTACTCCTGAATTTCCGTATGCGTGGTCGGGCCGGCCTGACGGCCGGCCCTCTCCGCCCCCCACCTAACCTAACCTAACACGCACAGCATGGACGTGCACGTATACACAAAATTCAATGTGTAGTAACTGCAGTTTTTCACGAATATCTCGAAAATTATTCATTTCAGCCGAAAATGACACGTACATTTTGTGTTCAGCATGTCAAAACGAATAGAATGACGTATGTCAAATGTCGAAAGGAAGGGGGGGGGGGTTTCTAAAGTTCAGCCGCGATGAGCTTTGGATATGTTGTCAAAACCATGATTCTGAACAACATTTCCCTTTACAGTTTTTGTCGGCCGGCTTTAGTTTACGAGATAATTGTAAGAACTTGTAATTGTAAATCGATCTCCTCGCCGATTTCGATGAGCTTTATTCCATAGGAAAAAGATACTTAAAACATCGAATAAATAACATATTTCAAAGTCATCGAAATCGGTGAGGACCCACATCATCGGCATCTTTACCCGAACGAGAGAACCCAGACAGCACAGCCTGCCCGAGCCCACCGCCTGCCCAAACCTCCCGAGGCCCGTGACCTACAGGTTACTATCTAACACAATGCTTGGATTGGCTCGAGGCTGATTCCGTTGGATCCGTGCCTGCTTTTTATGCGCGCAATGGCCCGGAAATAGCCAGGCATGGGCTCGAGCCCACAGCCTGCCGGCCGTGCCAGATTTCAGCCAGATTTCAGCCAGAGTCACAGCCTACTCTAGTACAAGCCGTGCTGTACAACTTGACAACACTGTTGTGTTTACAGTTCGAGAGTCCGATTTTCAATAATGGGAGTCTTGTGTTTGAGATTATAATTAACGTTTTTTTCATAGAAAATTATGTTAAAATACACAGTTCATTGTTGATTATGTTTAAGCAATGTGTAATTATTATAACTATGGTAAGTAGAAGTGATATTAAAGCATACTAGTATTTATAAATGCGGTATACATTTTGTGGACTCTCGGAACAGTTTGGTGTTGTGATACATAATATTTGAAATATTTCCAGTGGTTTTAAGAAAATACAAGCATGAAGCAATGGGAAATCATCTTTGGACTAAAGTGCAACATTTGAAAATGAATGAAGGGATATATAAGTCAATAGAAGCCCGAAATAGACGAAATTATTGTGACGAAGTCGAAGAGGTTAAGTGACTGCATGTATTTATACGTCAAAGAGGTTGGGTAATCAGTTACTAAAGAGAGAAGTTGTGCAGGTAATATATTATAATATTGTCTTATAAAGGATAATTTTATAATTGTTGTAAATTTTTGGAAATGATATGTGCATTAATTTCTAATTGACTATTGTTTATAGTTATAACATAATCATTTATGTAGTAAAATATTATAAAAAATTTATAATAATTTACACAAAATACTGGGATAATCTTTACCACAAATGCATCTATCTAAAAATGCTAAATGATGTATATCTGACTAATATGTTAATTTACATAAAATGTGTTTATGATTTTCAGATTTCAGAAAATCTGATTCCAAATTAGGAACATTTATTATGGCTTCGATTATTGCACACATGTGAGTAAATACAATTGTTACATCTTCTGTAGAAGTGGAAAGACCATCCCTTTGTAAATGATCAAAATATTAATTATTTACAATTGTACCTTTATCCTCCATAATTAATAATTTATATATATTAAAATTTAATTTTTTTGTAACAGAATGGAACCCATAACCGGATATATTAATCTTAATGGAATCATCAACAATACAAGTGGATAAGTAATCACTGAAAAACCGCTGACATCAACAGGAAGATTATGAAGATCATTACTATCATCATCGCAATTAATGAAATAATGATTCATTACCTTCTTAAAAAACTTGTAATTACAAGCATGCAAAAATAAATTTTTGAATTTGTTATTTTAATACTCCAATGGTTCGAAATTACAAGCTTTTCTTTATAATTGTTTATTAAATTTCAGAAACCATTAATTAGATCAGAATCAATAAACTCTATAACTAAATTTTCATGCTTTTCAATTATTCTTTCCCTGCGCTCTACAGGATCTTTTCTTTATAGTAGCACACGTTTTGATGGTGAATTGGAAAAAAAATGAAAGGTATTGCATTTTCCATAATAAGTCTTGGACATTTGAACAAAACCTTCTCCAGTACACCGTTAGGAGATAGAATATTCTGATACCTTTGGATATCAGTTTCTGCAAAATGCAGACTACAAACTGCAGAATATTTTGTTGGTGTCCAATTTTTACGGGGAATAGCAGCCATCCATATTTTTTCGCAATTGCTCATTTTTGGGGAATTTAAATATAGAAATATAATTATTTTCTTTCAGCGTACTATCATAATTTCCCTTACCAGTGGGGACGCCGTGGCATTATTAACTAATAAATATATTATAAAACTTGTGAAAAGAACTATGTAAAACAAATTTTCGAAAAACTCTCTATGTATATAATACATACGATTTTGTAAAACTTTAGAATGTTATTATTAATATTAAATTGAAATGTATTGAAAGAATAATAGATTCTATTAAGTAAATGTGCTACACAAAAAGATAAAGACCTAAACAGTTAATAAATAGTACTTATCTCCATTATTGCACTTTTTTATTTTCGAAAATTAGCTATACTACATATAATAATTAGTACACGATGTGTACTACACATTTATGAGAACATTTGAAAACTACGCGGGAAACTGAGAGGCCGGTAGGGGAGATTGAGAGTCTGATTCAGTGGGTTGGGTTAGGTATATTAGTATATATATATATATATCAATCGGACTCTCGCAGTGTTGCCGTTTTTACCTTCAGCACGGCTAGTACTAGAGTAGGCTGTGCCAGAGTCTAATGTGGCCAATCAGTGCTTCGATTGAGCCCAACTTTTCTCGCGCATGCGCGTCACAGTGCGGGTCGCATGGAAATGAGGATTGCAAGGGTGCGGGATTCGCGTTCTCATTTCTTAATAATACAAAAATTTGATTTTTCAGTAGTCAATAACGCTAGATAAAAGATCAATCTAGGCCGTGATCGCCCTCGAAAGTCCTATTTTTACATTTACGAGTCGTAATTTGCATCATACGGAAGCATACAACTGCGCATGTAGCTATTTTCATAACATATATAATGCAAATTACGCCTCGTATAGGAAAAAAAAAGACTTTTGAGGGCGTTTGCTGCCTAGATTGATCTTTTATCTGGCGTTTTTGACTACTGAAAAAACCCATGTTTGTATTATCACAAAATGAGAACGCAAATGCCGCACCCTTGCAATCTTGTAAATGGGCTGAAATCTGGCTGAAATCTGGCACGGCCGGCAGGCTGTGGGCTCGAGCCCATGCCTGGCTATTTCCAGGCCATGGCGCGCATAAAAAGCAGGCCCAAATCGAGCCGGTGTGCTGTCTGGGAAGAAGCAGAAATTTATCGAATTAAAAACTCACTTATTCAGCCGTAAATCCATTTGCTTATTACTCCGGTGAAACACAAAACACGGAACACCACATTTTCACACAATTTCACACAATTTCTGAACACTTAGCACACTTTTCTAATTCGTATCGATAGCGAACGAAATTACATACTCCGACGCGGAAAGAGTTCCATGCTCTTCGCGATTCCGCGCGAAACTATGCTCTCCCAGCCTACAATGTATTCGATGAAGGCGTCGTTTAAAATAAATGAAATCATTCCCAAGGAAATATTGATTTTTCGAGAATCATATGATTCTCGAAAACATCGAGTCTTGACGAACGAACGATGCCATGGACAAGATATCTCGTGTATCTTTATTACTGATATAACGTGCTATTATCCATTCACAGCATCGTTGCTTCGAGATCACGGAAACGAGATATCTCGTAGATTGTAGTTTCTGTGACCCTCTGAAAAGGACTAATTAAAAATTTTATAAAAAAAAATTAAACCGACTTTGAAGAAACGCACACACGAACTTAAATAAGGATTTTCGTAATTTCCAGTGTCGAAATTTTCGAAATTTTCAATTTTGTGCCGCCTTCGAAAAGTATTGTATTTAAGTTCATGTGTGCGTTTCTTCAAAGTCGGTTTAATTTTTTTTTTATAAAATTTTCGATGTTTTAAATATCTTTTTCCTATGGAATAAAGCTCATCGAAATCGGCGAGGAGATCGATTTACAATTACAAGTTCTTACAATTATCTCGTAAACTAAAGCCGGCCGACAAAAACTGTAAAGGGAAATGTTGTTCTGAAT
Organism: Lasioglossum pauxillum; assembly: GCA_933228785.1. NCBI lineage: Eukaryota > Metazoa > Arthropoda > Insecta > Hymenoptera > Halictidae > Lasioglossum > Lasioglossum pauxillum. Next base: position 25,009,011 of record OW121700.1, read on the forward strand.
CATGGTTTTGACAACATATCCAAAGCTCATCGCGATTGGCCAAGAAATAATACATCGATCGATTTTCAATTACATGTTTTTACAATTATCTCGTAAACTAAAGCCGATCGACAAAGACTGTAAAGAGAAATATTGTTCAGAATCACGGTATTGACAACATATCCAAAGCTTATCGAAATTGGCGAGGATTCACATCATCAAGAAACTTTTGTTCGTTGTGACATCGCGGCGTGCCACCGACACTCGGCTGTCGGCTCGCCGGGCTGCACGCGTCTAGCTCGCGCTCTCATTGGTCCGTGTTTTTCGTTAATAACTCGTTAACGAAGCCGCGGACGACATTTTTTCAAAGGAAAATGTCGCTTGAAATGATCTCAGGAACCTCCCATTTTCGGGTCCTGGAGGAATTTTGAGACACCCTGTATAACCCGTTACTATTGAATGCCTCCCCCACTATCAACTTATTCCTTTTATTGTATAATTGTACCTTTCCATTTCAAATATTAATCTTTCACCTTTTCTTTCTATTTGAGATACAGATAATAAATTTCTCCTTATGTTGAGCACATGGTAAACATTCCGTAACGTCAAACTAAATACATTATCATTCACACGTGTTTCAATATTGATGTAGCCAATTCCTACTGCTTTTAATTCGTTTTTGGTATGACCATCAGCTGAATAGATTACTTCGTTTGCAATTTGCCTATAATTAACAAACCACTCTTGGTATTTACATATGTAGTGAGTTGCACCGCTATCGATCAGCCAATTGTCATCCAATTGTGTATTATTTACGTCTAACAGAAATGTATTTTTATGCTTACGTGGAACAGGCGTACCATATTTCCAATTTACCTTCGCGTGCGGTGCTCTACAGTTTATCGCAATGTGTCCCTTTTTATTACATTTAAAGCACGTTCTTTCTTCTTTTCTGCTTTCTGCTGATTGATGAGTCGTTTCCTTGATTTGGTGATGCGCTTCCTTCTGTCGACTGACTCCAAATGCTTCTTTCTGTCGACCGGCACTGTCCATTTCTTTCGTAGTTCTCCTTTCGTACTCGGATAGCAGGATTCCCTTTACTTCTGATGACTTGAACTTGTCATCATCCATATTTGCCAGTGTCATGACAATTCCCTCGTAACTATCTGGCAGACCAGATAACATTGTATATGCTATGTCATCGTCTTTGATCTCATACCCAGCTTTCTTTAGACCATCACTACATATTTTTATTCTGCACGGATAAGACGTCATGTTTTCATCAGCTTCTATTATAGTTTTATAGAAACCATTTGTTTCCTTAATTGCAATATTCGTGGTCTCGACTTTGGCTCGAAGACTTTCTTCAATGCCTCCCATGCCTCATATGCTGTTTCACAGTCTAATATGTGTATTTGTTGTTCAGCCTCCACACTCAGTGCGATAGCTGCCAGTGCCTTTTCTTCCTTGCGATTGTATTGTTCCACGTTGCTATCGTCTGTCGGTTCACTTGCTTCGCCCGGCACGTGTTCCTACAATTCGCGTTGCACTAACAATATTTTCATATTATACTTCCATGATCTATAATTATTTCCGTTCAATTTATCGATTCGATCCATGGAGTGAGTTAGCGAGGCCATTTTTACTTTTATTCTCCTTTTATTACGTCAATTACTTCGAACGACCCACGTGGCAATGCTTCACTTAACCTCACTTTTGCTTCTATCATTAACGTACATACCTTGTACTTTGTACGCCTTCTTTCTATACTTTATTTTCTACTTCTCACTACCCTTATGGTTTGCACGCGCAGTGGAACCGATCTGGGCCCATAACCTTGTTGTTCTTTACTTTTATTTGGTACATATGATGGTTTTACGTTTGTAACGAGTGACTATTACGCAGCGAATATTTCTAACGGAAGAATACAAATTTCAACGTGGATATAACGGGAATGCGCACATCATCTGCGCATTGCGTCTTCTAGACAATTCCCGTCTGGCGCGACATACGAATTCGTGTGTCAAATCACATCATTATGCATGAGAACTGAGCATCCTAGTACGTACGAAAGTCCTGACCACGGCTATAAAACTTAAAAAATAGACGTATGTACTTGGGACGTCCGAAATTCGTGAAACACCCTGTAATTTATAATATTTTGTAACAGTAAATAACATAATGTGATATATGAATTCGTCTCGGAAAATGCTATCGTGGTATGACAAAAAATATATGGCACCTGTTAGGAATTCCTAACATAGGCGTGCGCTCGGTCATCCCCATTTAGACCATGTATGGCACCTGTTAGGAATGCCTAACATAGGCAAGCACACGACCATCCCTATTTGGACCATGTATGGCACCTGTTAGGAATGCCTAACTTAGGCGTGCGCTCGTCATCCCCATTTGGACCATGTATGGCACCTGTTAGGAATGCCTAACTTAGGCATTCACTCGACCATCCTCATTTGGATCATGTATGGCACCTGTTAGGAATGCTTAACATATGTGTGCGCTCTGGCATAAATTTCCAAGGTGGTTTTTTCTCCTGCTACAGGCTCAGTGCCTACTGTCGGGGTCATGGGGCAACCAATGGCAACGATTTCCCCTTTATCCAGGGAATCGGTAAACTATTGGGAGCCCAAGTTGGCCATCCCGCCTCATAAAGGTACCCGCCGGCTCTATCTGCTCTGTTTGGGGGATAGAGTTAAGGAAAGGGGGTGGTCAGCGAACAAATGGTACTACTGAGGAGAAACTGGGCATGGACCCTACCAAAAAACGGAATAAAAAAAAACGCAAACGGCACATCAATTAGAAACCTTTAAGGCAAAGGCCGGGTAGACGGAGCTAAGAGCTGAACACCGACCAGAACCGAGGATGGTGGTCACATCCGAACAATCAGCCATATTTTCTAGGATGTGTCAAGCCCACCCAAGAAGGAAGATCCCGATGAACCTGATATCAAATCTCTCAGGAGACAGATTTCGGTGAAGTTGGTGAACCCTTCCTTCTCAACCCCATCGCGAAGTAGGTCGGCAGGTGAAGACCGAATGGAATTGATATCTCGGCCATGCCGAGATTTCGATGAAGTCGGATTGGATCCGAAGTAGCAGTAACTTCTTCCCAATGGTCAAAAACAATACGCGGTCCCTTGCATTTGTACTCCCAATAGACTCACAGCATAGGCGGAGGGATTAGCCCTAGGGGAGGGTGTGGGCAGGTTTCTGGACTATCTGGAAACAGAGTAGGGACGGGCTTCAAACACTTGACACATTCGACATGAAAATATGACACCCTGCAGGTCTGAAGGTGAGGGGGCCCGACGTTTACACCGTGCCGTAAAACAGCTCAAAAACTCACAAAAAATAGGTAGCATGGCCCGCTCATCAATGATGACCGACCCGTCTAGTAAGTCGACGACTCTGAAAATGGCCCGGGCCGAATAAAACAGAGGGGACGGCTGAAAAACGAGGACAATTGCAACCCGCTAAAGGGCCGAGTGCCGGCAGCGCCAATTGTGATACTGGTGATGAAAGAACCGGTGCGCCCTAAGGAAGCGAGGGGCGGCCGAACCGCCCCTCCCCGGAAATAACACTACTACTACTACTACTACTACTACTACTAGGTCCAACCTAATGTATACATTGGACAGGAATAAACATTGAGTTAATGTCTTCTGCGCTTTCGATAAATATTATCAACGATATTCCAAGTATCACAAGTTTTCCAATATTTTGTTATTTCATTACAAATTCTCGAGAATTCTCGAGAAATATAGTCATATTTCTCATTTCTCGAGAAATGAAAAATGTTGAGAAATCAGGAACACTAATAATACGTGATAAATAAAGAAATTTATTGAATAATTTCTGATGGAAGCATCATCATAATTTCAATAACTAAAAATTAAAAATGTAAAACCGGTCATTTGACCGGTCGTAGTACGGTTAGTGTTAAAAATTGGGCCGAACGAATTAACTCATTTTTATCAGCTACATGTTCCAACAAAAAGTGTAGTCGTGACATTGGGGAATGTACAATTTTTACCCTACATGTTCAATATTAGTCCTAAAAACTTTTCTGTGCATGCCCTATAATAAATTTTATAATTGTACAACGCAACCATGCACATAAATATTGTACTGACTTTCGGGAACAGCATTCATTGCGAGGTGGAGCGCAAATTTTCAAAATTTGTGAAATCTTTACTACTGAATTACATTACAATAAAATTGTAGGTGCCAGAAAAATAAATTGTAACATATGCGCCAAATAATTTAACGCACGATTTCGCTGACAAGCGTCGCTAGCATCGCTGACAAGGAGAATGCAACACCTTCGCGTCACAGATTTAGTTAACACTTTACAGAGTTATAGATCTCGTTCCACCGATTACGAATATACCCCATTATAGTGGCAACTACTCAGTAATTTTCGAGATATTTTCACATTAAAGTTTTATGGACGTAACATGTCAGTTTAGTTCACTCTGTTACCAAGTAATGGTGTGGCGTAGCGGCTGCGAGCTGAACTGCTACGCCGCACAGAGGGGTATTTGGCCAGTTTAGCGTGCCAAAAGTAAATATTTTTAGTTTGTTCAAAATGACTAAAACTTTTTTCTCATAAACCTATTCAGGTATATACTCATATATGCGAGTAATCTCCAATAATATTTTTCCATAGAGAGTACTATTTAGTAACATTCAGATACTTGAAAGTAACACTTCTCGTGACCAAGAGAAGAAAAATTTGCGTTAAAGAAATGATTTGTTTCACAAGTTTAGTGTATAAAATCAAGATAGGACCAAATCTAGGATGTAAAGGAAGGTATATAGATTAATTTCATGGCTTTTTTTTATTTTCTTCGGTGGTTTCGATAGAATAAACAATCTAAAGTGATATATTTTTTTTCAGAAAATTAATATGTATCATGTAATAACCTTTTTTCTCAGCATAACTCCTCGTTAATTTTTTGTGAGGTTAATCATGTAACCGGACTATTGTTCCTTTTTTGCTATATGGTATTTTAATAGAGTTGAAGGATTGAAGAATGCACACTTGTCGGAAAGCTCACCGTCTTTGTTCGGTATAAGTTGAACGTTTCGATGAACTAATTCCTCAGAATGTGTATTAGGTGCAAATGGGAGGTATCAATGTAACAAAATTCCGAAAACCGAACGGCACTGCTGGAAAATCACAGGAGCGGCGAACGATCTCGAATTGTCACTAGGATGAAGGATAAATCAACAAAATTCAGAAAACCGAACGGCACTGCTGGACAATCACAGGAGCGGCGAACGATCTCGAACTGTCAGTGGGATAAGGGATCAATTAACAAAATTCAGAAAACCGAACGGCACTGCTGGATAATCACAGGAGCGGCGAACGATCTCGAACTGTCAGTGGGATAAGGGATCAATTAACAAAATTCAGAAAACCGAACGGCACTGCTGGATAATCACAGGAGCGGCGAACGATCTCGAACAGTCAATGGGATAAGGGATTAATTGACAAAATTCAGAAAACCGAACGGCACTGCTGGATAATCACAGGAGCGGCGAACGATCTCGAACTGTCAATCGGATAAGGGATCAATTAACAAAATTCAGAAAACCGAACGGCACTGCTGGATAACCACAGGAGCGGCGAACGATCTCGAACTGTCAATGGGATAAGGGATTAAATGACAAAATTCAGAAAACCGAACGGCACTGCTGGATAATCACAGGAGCGGCGAACGATCTCGAACTGTCAATGTAGTTCACAGTTACACGCAGATCTACTTATTCAGAATCGGCAGAGCACGATAACGTGGTCGTGGCAATTCTGCAGCAATCTGGATGTACCCGTGATTTTATTCTAGATCCCTTGAATTTGGAGAATCTTTAATCCAACACCGGGTTGGCTACAAAACCCGATGTCCCTATTGTAATGGATTCGTGCCTCCAGGCACTGGACAGCGGAAAGGTGATGGCGAACATAAATAATTGTTGGAAATTTATATCGGGTTGAATGAAAATATATTCTGTTAATTTAAAGTTTACTATAATGAGCTCCACTGGAACTCGGTCACAGCGGATTATACCGCGACAACGCCGCGTCTATCGTCGTACGCAACGACCACACACAAGTGACTCGCGATGTCAACACCCAAACAAAAGGGCGACGACCACAAGACGGATATATGTGATTCCCCGAATTGGAATGCTTATAAGAACCTGTGTCGCCTGTACGCGAGTCTGAGGTTCTCAACTGTTCGCGGGAGATTTCCGGATTGTCGAGTCCGGCTATGTAAGCGTCTCAAGAATACAATTTTTAAAGAATTGTTCCAAATTAAACAGGTAAAAGCAGACAGACAATCGGTCTTGCCAGATATTACTGGGAAGAGCAATTGGCTTCCGCTCACTAGGTGATTGCAGTCAGTATGAAGGTGCAATATTTAAGAATTCGTAACAAATCAAATAAGTGAACGCAGACAAACGATCAGTCTTGCCGAATAATTTCGGGAAGGGCAATCGGCTTCTGCTCACTAGATAACTGTAATCTGAACAAAATGCAATATTTAAGAATTCTAACAAATCAAATAAGTGAACGCAGACCAACGATCAGTCTTGCCGAATAATTTCGGGAAGGGCAATCGGCTTCTGCTCACTAGATAACTGTAATCTGAACAAAATGCAATATTTAAGAATTCTAACAAATCAAATAAGTGAACGCAGACAAACGATCAGTCTTGCCGAATAATTTCGGGAAGGGCAATCGGCTTCTGCTCACTAGATAACTGTAATCTGAACAAAATGCAATATTTAAGAATTCGTTACAGATCAAATATGTGAAAGCAGACAAACGATCGGTCTTGCCGAATAATTTCGGGAAGGGCAATCGGCTTCTGCTCACTAGATAATTGTAATCTAAACAAAATGCGATATTTAAGAATTCTATGTAACGCAACCCGTTGTGTCGTTTACACTTGATGCGCTCTCACGTAGTCTCCCGACGAACAAAATATTTATCTTCTCTATACGCGATACGTATTGCCCTTTACACAGGCACGGCATACAATTATTCGATATAATTCGTACAAACAAACTCTCAATTTAATTTACGTTTCATGACTAGCTTGTAACACAATCATGGCGACTCGCCTTTCTTTTAATGATTCGCAAAACGCAAAATGGATCGAGCTTCACTGCTCTATAGTACAACTTTAATCTTTAAATTTTTAAATCGAATCGCGATATTATTCACGCTCACAGTTTGATAAACGTAATGAGATATTCTCTTGGCAATCTATGACCAAGAATGGAGTGCCTCGCCTCTTCAACTGAAAGCTGAGACAAGAGATATATGTATGTACTGATATGCTGGTTTTCGCACCAGGAACGCTTTGACTCGTGCGTGTCGATCGGAGCGAGTCCAGACACAGAGTGCCGAATTTGATGCTCGCATCGACCTCCTTTGATTGTGATCGATTGGAGGGGATCAATGCGCGTGCGCACTATTATTGATACATTACACGTGCGATCCTCGTCTAAGACAAGGATCACGCGTGACGTCACGGTTGTCTCGTCGGGAGCCAATACTGTAACGTGTTGGTGTGTAACCAGAGTGGTTACAATCAGTACACATTGCTTTATACAATCCTTAAAAGTTTAGGTGCGGTTTGCTGCGGCAACATACCTTTTTATGCGATATAGATCAGTATGGCATGAACCGACCGTATATCATATCACTGATAATGATGAACTAAGTGAGCTGTAGGTGATAGATACTTGGAAGTAAATGAAGGGAAATGAATGTCATTATTGCTAGAATATTAATTTATATTATCGGAAGAATGTAATCGTGGTTTAGCAATCGAGTGTCAGTGTTTCTTCAAATAGTGTAGTAACTGTGTTCTGTAGTGTTTTTACAGTCCGAAGACTCGTATTTAGAATATTCGCTATAATTTATTTGATAAACATTGTATAGTTTTACATGAGTCATAATGAATCGAAGCGAATGTGATAAATTACATAATGAACAGTTACGGATACGTGCAATGAAGAGTGTTTGGGACAGAGTGGACAGTTTCAGAGATACATTAAAGCGAATTATTTATAACAGTGAGTGTAAAATGAGTTTTGAGCGATTTAGAATTGTGTTTCGTTGTTAATAAACTATGATTTTGTTATTTAGACTTTGTGTTTAAATCTTTACCACAGCCACGCATGAAATTTGTTTGCAATAGCAATTTCTCTAAGTCTGACGAAAAAATGTTTCAAATAAAAGTTTAAAAGTATTCATGCATGTATAAATTGCAATATAAAAAACATTCAAAAAATTTTGTTTAAAAAAAAACAAGATATTTTTGATTTGATGATGTTATAGCTGGTGTTAAGACGAATACAACGATATATAATATTATGACCTTGACACTATTAATAACGTTGTAATAGTTTTGGCGCGCTAAACTGGCCAAATACCCCACTGTGCGGCGTAGCAATTCAGCTCGCAGCCGCTACGCCACACCATTACTTGATAACAGAGTGAACTGAACCAGTGATGCCATATGGAGCTCCAAACGGAGCTCCCGTACTCTCCTCCTTACCCCTTCCACTATTCCATTCCAGCACCGTGCGCAGGCGCACACTCCACGGTCCCCATCGCGCACGTGCAACGTGTCTCCCATTTGCTCCACTCATTCCCCGTCATCAGAGAGGGGGTACATCATTTCACCGTGACTCCCCGCATCTGGCATCACTGAACTGAACTGACATGTTACGTCCATGAAACTTTAATTTGCAAATATCTCGAAAATTACTGGGTAGTTGCCTCTATAATGGGGTATATTCGTTATCAGGGGAACGAGATCTATAACTCTGTAAAGTCTCAACTAAATCTGTGACGCGAGGCTTTGCATTCTCCTTGTGAGTCGAACGCATCACGTCACGTGACCGGCCCACAGTTGTCCTGGAACCCACTTTTCGTTGCCAAAATTCAATTTTTCGACTTCAACGTATTGAAATTTTTTTTGCTACAAAGTGACAACCCTTCAAAGCTCCGAAATCCAAAATATTATTCATTTTAGATAATTCTGTTATGAGATACAGCGTTTTAAAGACAAAATCAGACAATTCAAAGTAAAATTGAACTTGTTCCATGCCAATTTAGAATATCAGAAAACGGATTTTAATGGTGGCTTTATATGTGTTAGAAGGTGCACTTTAAGTATGTAATCCAAACAAAAAAGTAGTGCAAACATTTAAAAATTTTACTTTGAGGAAGGTTTTAAAAACATGCTTAAGAGGGCCAGCTGTCTGATTTCCTTTAAAAGAAAGCTTAAACATTTGTTGAAAGAATTAGACAAGTTTCAGCTGCAACCTCGTACAACCTCCTAAGTTACACGAATCAGAAAATTAAAAACAATTATATTTTTGTATTTTTTAGTTGTATTCTAGTTCTATTAATTATGTTTATTGCATTTATATTTATCATATTTCATAAAAAATCAGAAGTAAAAATTTTAGACATCTCTAATTTCGACCACACGGAATCCTGGATCTCTTTCGTACTGCCGAAATTCATTTATCTGAAAAAATATGTCAAGTAAAATATAATCAAAGATAATCAGTATTACGATTCTACAAATTTAAATAGAAAATATTTTTAAAAAATTGTTTTTATAAAAAATTAAAAGTCATCTGCATTTTTACATGTAATTATATGTTTTTGACTTCGAAATATCATGCCTGACATCAAAACGAATTCAACGATCTACTTTCCTGTAGCCACAAGTCTTGAAATAACGCTAAAATAATTTTGGCCACGAAATGTGGGTTCCTGGACCACTGTGGCAGTCGTAGCTGGTGCGTGAGGATGCACCCTGCCGAAAAATGTGGGAATAGCCCGATAGAACGGAAAGTTAGAATGGGGACACAAATCTTGATCTGGCTACACTGGTGGGCCGCGGATTTACGATAGACCATAAAATGGTCGGTCGTGCAGCGAAATCTTTCGATGGAAAAGAAATAATTATTTAAATAAAAATAATTTAAAAAAAATACCACGTTTTTAAAACGGACTAAAAAGTATAACAAAATTTTTTCTAGCCCCATACAGATTCCTAACCCCGTACAGATAGTCCTGAAAATTTGTGATTGTGAATTTTGAATAGCTATGAAAATACTTGTAAGATTTAAAACGAAAAACGTGGGGCGCATGCAGTAGATAATTGATGCATGAACACCTAATATATGATATGAACTGTTGTGCGAGTTTTCAACGGCAACTACTCTCTACACTCCTTACTATGTATTATCTTGTGCCCACGTTTCTCGTTTTAAATCTTACAAGTATTGTTAATTTGTTAACACAGGATAGAAAGGAAGACTTATTCGCTGACCAGAAGATGTTACTTTATTTAACATAGGATATTAACAGAATTTATTCGCTGACACCCAGATAGGCAGAAACCTTTATCTCGCAAAGAGATCGCGAGGAGAGCTTCGACCAATCCCGTTCTACAGCTCAAAACGCACTGGGCTCTCGCATCGTCATTCTCGACCATTGTCCCTGCCGTCCCTCGGCATCGACCTCCCCACCTAGTCGGCAATTATATCTATTATGTTTTTATAGCGCGGACCGCTCCCCGCTGGCTTCGCAGGCCTACGGGCCCCGGTCGACCCCTTAGGTCTTACCGTGCACGTTGCCCCAATTCAGAGAAGGGTGGTCACATCTTCCTCCTTGGGTCATAACGGGCCTAGATCGCTGCTACAGCGACCTTACCACGCGGCCTATACATGTGGTAGGCCAACACATGTTTATTCGCCCTGCCAGCGAGAATCCCCTTCAGGAGACTCAAACATAATAGACTCTCGCTCTCCCCGCGCCCTCTTGTGCAATCATACTTTATAACTAATAATCCATCGCATTATTTACAGCTACGCCAATACAATAACTTAAACCATAAAGAACACACAAAACGATATTTCGCTCGCAACAATATAGCAATCTTAAATAGCCTTTCTACATAACCAACATTAAAAAGAAATTACGACGAACATTCAATGATCAGGAAATAAACGCCATTCTGGCCGCAACAAGTATTTTCATAGCTATTACAAATTCACAATCACCAATTTTCAGGACAATCACGGGGTTACGAATCTGTATGGGACTAGAAAAAATTATTTTATACTTTCTAGTCCGTTTTTAAACGTGCTGTATTTTTAAAATTTATTTTATACTTTTTAGTATATTTTAAAAACGTGGTATTTTTTAAAAATTTATTTTTATTTAAAAAATTATTTTCTACTTTTTAGTCTTGTATGTGTGAAATTTACAATCGATTTTGAACATTTTGATGAGATTATAACAGAGACATGTACTTTTCAGATGAGATTGCGATGCGTCATATCGAAAACAAACGACATGGTAAAATGTCAAAGATAAAGGTTGACGGAGAGTTTTCGGTGTAACTGTTATTTCGCTTGGTAAACAAACATTATAGTATAATAATACTAGTAATAATAGTAGTAACTCTGTGTAAACACCGCACGGAGCTCGAACGCACACTGAGCTCCTTCGGTGCGAAGCGGGTCAGTGGAGTGGGGATGAGTCAGAATGGGAACCGAGTGGGTACTACCAAGCTCTGAAACTAAATTTGAACAATAAACACGGAAGAGACAGAGAGGGAGAGATCACTTTGACAAATACTTCTTAATTCCATTGCCAAAATTTTAAACAGTCATTCAGACAAACTTCTTCGTGGACGTTTAGATGTACTCGGAATATCAGATATATCGAACGAAAGGTTAGATGTCGCGGCTCGCATCGCAGACGCTAGACTGTTTAAAATTTTGGCAATGGAATTAAAAAGTATTTGTCAAAGTTATCTCTCTCTCTCTCTCTCTCTGTTACGTGTTTATTGTTCAAAGTTAGTTTCAGATATTGTCATGCAACAGAGTGTAATAGGCCTACAGGGATACCACAGAAAAAATCGCATTGACAATAGTACCTTCATGGTAATGTGGAAACCTATTGATATGTGTGGCCCTAATGCGCCACGTTCATACGGTCTGGGACAGGTACTGGCTTGAGGTGCCTTGAGGACTAGGGCCGTTACGGGGAGCGAGACGTGCGACTGGTGAAAGAAGGCGGCGCGAGCCGACAGCGGCCTGAAAAGTATCATCCGTGCCGACCACTGCTCTAGCTCATCGGGAAGTTAGTTTAAAATCATTTGCAAAATTTGTACTGAACAAACAGACAGACAGATAAGAAAGCTAGCTAATAAAAACGTGGTAAAAAGATTTTCTTGTTGCGAAACAAACATTGCCATCTTATATCGAATGAAAACTGTACTTACCATACCCCAACAAAAAAATTCATTTTTAGGTTATGTCCACAATTTCGCGGTTTGGGAACACTGTGGAAACATGTGTTAATATATTATTAATGTTAATATTATGTGATGTTTGTTTATTGTTTCAGGGATTCACCTATTGCGTCGTCATCATCATTTGTTGGTCGACGTTTCGGAGGATGGAGAGCTAGCGGAAGTCATGAATACGCTCCTGTACGACAACCTGCTTCCATGGACGAACGGTAAGATACTATACGTTACGACAGATTCTTAATATTCCCCAATGCAATCGAGTTTGGTCTACTCAATATTCGCAAACTTCACCAAAATACAAGAATATCATTCGATTTATAATAAGAAATGTGGACTTGAAATGAGATAGCAATATATGGAAGGAAAAAATCAAAATATGTGGCGTTAAACGGAAAACATTACACTTTGCGACAATACTATAAGACAGGGAGTTCCAACTTGTAGCTCGCGAGTCCTACGGCACCTTCCCCGTTATTCTCGGAGGAGAACAAGTTGAAACTCCCTGCTATAAGACAACGCCTGGACAATTGGTGCTTCGAGAGTCGATGACGTAGAATCAGCTACCCCTCCAACCCCAACGCATTCCGGTCCAGTGTTCCGATTAAGCCCACCGTTTTTCGCGCATGCGCGGCAATTTCAGCCTCAGTAACGAAGCCAATTCAATGAGATCGAGTAGCTTGAGCACCCTGCAAACTTTTAAAAGTATTAACAATACTTTCCTCATTCCGCGTCACGTCTCTTGTCCATCAGTCGTCCCGCCAATAACACCGGTACATTCCCGCCAATATAACTGCCTCAAGGCGTCAGGGCCCTGACCGCTCTGCTGCGTCATTGTAGATACATTACTGTCCTGGCCGCGCATGCGCGAAAAACGGTGGGTTCAATCGGAATACTGCTCCGGTCACCAGTGCAAGTTAGCCGTGCTCATATTCGGTATTCCCCTCTCGCGTTAGCCGGCCGGGTGGGAGTAGCCTATTCTACGTCATGGACTCCTCGAAGCACCAATTGTCCAGGCGTGCTATAAGATACATAATATATACTATACAGTTCCATGCAAGTCTACGTTACGAAAAAGAATTTGTTACCCCATATATGTAGGATTGATTAATCGAGGTGGACGGAATTGATGACTACGGTTGGTTACGGTAATGAAAATTTAATAATAGTACATACAAAGTCAACGTTCTAACTCAACGACCACACAACTCAACGACCACAACTGCTCAACGACCACAACTGCTCAACGACGCCACGCCGCTAGTTCCCGCGCTCGCTCGTTCCCGCGCGACAACCATCGTCCGCCATCTTTTCCCTAGATGCCGATCACGCCCGACCGCAGTCGCCGACTAACCTAACCAACCTATCCCTCATTCGGCCATTCCTGCTCCATCCTCTTCGTTCCCCGAAGAGGTCCTTCCAAACGGCTTCATGTAATCCGCAGACGTCGAAGTGAGACGAGGACCTTCTCCGTCTCCCATGCGAACAACCTCGTACCTGTCGTTCCGCTTCGTCTTTGTTACCCTATAGGGCCCCAAGAATTTCGCCTTTATTTTGAGGCCGGGCCCGAATTGTGTTCTCTTTATTGCGATTAAATCGCCCTCTCTGTATGTTATCGCTGCCTTACTGTTTTTTTTTGTGGCTCCTTCGATTCTCCTCTTGGATTTTAATTATATTCTCCTTCGCCCTCTCCCGTAAATTGTCCCGCTCTTCGTTGTATAATTCTGTCGCTTCCTGTTGGATCAGCTCAAGAATTTTGACGTCTTCATGCTGTCTCATTTTTATTCCAAACATTACTTCGAAAGGGGACATCCCTACGCTACGTTGGTAGGTGCTATTAATGCTGCGCTGCAGCTTGTCTACATATCGATACCATCTGTTCGGATTATCTAATGACAACTTAGTCAACACCGGTATTATGATCCTGTTCATTCTCTCGACTTGTCCGTTTCCCCGCGGCACTCGCGCGGTGATGAGTATGTGCTCGATATTTTCTCCGGCACAATATTCACGGAATTCGTTCGACGTGAATGCAGTCCCTCTATCCGAAATTATACGAGTTGGGTTTCCAAAGGTCTTCTGCTGTAGATTCAACTTGTCCAACACTTCCGTCGTTCTTACCGTCTTGGTGGGATATATCCATATAAATTTGGAGAATGCATCTACAACTACGAAAAGGTGCTTATACGATTTACCTGTAATCGTCATTGGTCCCATATGATCTACGTGGTACGTTGACAATGGTACATCTCCTTTAGGTATTGGTTTCAATTCTCCCTCTACCTTCCCCTTCTTCTTTTCTGCCAATATGCAGGGTATGCAACACTTCACATACCTCTCCAGTTTCTCCGTCAAATTCGGTATATAGAATTCTTCGGTTATTTTCTCGGCCATCTTTTTCACTCCGAAGTGGCCGTTCTCATGCTCTTTCCTGATAACTTCGTTGCACATGGAAGCCGGCGGGACCATGATTCTCTTATCTCCAACTTGTTTCATGACGAGATTGTTTTCCACGACGTAATCTTCGTAGGGTTCGGTTTTCAGCACTTGCTTTATCGCTCGAATTCGGTCATCTTCCTCCTGCCTCGCACGCAACGTAGCGATTAACCTATCTTCGATTAAGCGAACGGGGTACCGGCTTAACGCATCGACGTGACGTAACTGCGAACCCGATCGGTGCTCAACTTCGTATTCGAATTCCTCTAGTGTCAACGCCCATCTCGCGACCTTAGGCGCTATATCTTGTTTATACAGCGTTTTTTTCAACGCCTCACAATCGGTAACCAATTTAAATTTTACACCTAACAAATACACCCTAAACTTTTGCACCGCTCTTATAACCGCCAATAATTCTAGTTCATACGAATGATAATTCTTTTCGGCATCTGAAGTCTTTCTACTCATGTAATGTACTGGATGCAACATTTTTCCGCCTATATCTTTCTGCAGCAGTACCGCGCCATATCCCTCTTTGCTCGCATCTGTATGTACCTCGGTTTCTGCCGTCGAACTGTAAATACGCAACACTGGTCCGCTCGACAACGAATTCTTTAATATCTCGAATGATCTTTGTTGATCCGTCCCAAACCGAAATTTTATTTCGTCCTTTAATAATTCTGATAGCGGGCGGGCCAGCTTAGCATAATCACGGATGAATTTCCTGAAATAACCCGTTAATCCTAGGAAACTCTGTACCTGCTTTCTATTTCTCGGCATCGGAAAATTTTGTACCGCTTTCGTCTTCAGAGGCGAGGGATATACGCGTCCGCCCTCAAGTTCATGACCTAGATATTCTACACGCGTCTGCATGGACTTAGATTTCGATCAGTTAATTTCTAATCCGTTTTTCGCCGCGATTTCTACCGCTTCTACCAACTTTTCGTACGCTTCTTCTCCGCTTTTCCCTGGAATTATTATATCATCGACGTATACAGGGTGTCCCAAAATTCGTGAAGGACCCGAAAGGGGGTGGTTCCTGAGACCATTCTAAGAGACATTTTCCTTTGCACAAAAGTCAAATTCGGCTTTGTTTAGGAGTTATTAACGAAAAACACGGACACACAGATGCCTTGAAATTTTTCCACACTCACAATCACTGTTCACATTTGTCTACACACATAGTTATGTACTAATAATAATTTCCATATCCGCAGTCTAGTGATTAGTTTAAATATCACTATCAAAAACACAACTAATAGCAACCGTTGGCTTTGAATTGACAAATCTTTGGAGATGTTCTCTCTACCGCGGCTCGAACGACACTGATTTTCTGCAAGATTTTTCTAAAGAACTTAGGAAGGGCATTTAGCGTGTCGAAATTCGAAATACGCGCTGTAGCACGTTTACGAAAACGACGGAACGATGAGACGAAAAACAGGATGCGAGAAGGACCGCTGTAAGATTTATGGCAAACACATGTTTAGTTTTTCCTGCAGATTGATACGCAGAGTCGATGGGTAACCGTTCGAAAACGTCGGCTGTCCTTCTTTTAGAAAGTTTCTTACGGAAGGTATAGGACAATAGGAATGCTACGCTGACCTGACATTTTTACCCCTTGCTGGGTGAAAGGACCGATGACGTTTTCGCACGGTTACCCATCGACTCTACGTACCAATCTGCAGGAAAAACTAAACATGTGTTTGCCATAAATCTTACAGCGGTCCTTCTCGCATCCTGTTTTTCGTCTCATCGTTCCGTCGTTTTCGTAAACGTGCTACAGCGCGTATTTCGAATTTCGACACGCTAAATGCCCTTCCTAAGTTCTTTAGAAAAATCTTGCAGAAAATCAGTGTCGTTCGAGCCGCGGTAGAGAGAACATCTCCAAAGATTTGTCAATTCAAAGCCAACGGTTGCTATTAGTTGTGTTTTTGATAGTGATATTTAAACTAATCACTAGACTGCGGATATGGCAATTATTATTAGTACATAACTATGTGTGTAGACAAATGTGAACAGTGATTGTGAGTGTGGAAAAATTTCAAGGCATCTGTGTGAAATAAACATACGAATTATTTAACGATTCGAAAGTGAAAGTGAAATTCTGAATCATCGACTTGACCGCGCATCCCTTAGGCCTTATTACTATCTACCACCGGCTGTGCAGTTCGTCGACCTGGCCGTATGTCCCTTACCTTTCGGTGCTGCCGTATACCTGAAGACATCTGTGCAGTTCGTCACCGAGTGACCCAGTGACACACATTTCGAAGCAGCAAATGGATTTACGGCTGAATAAGTGAGTTTTTAATACAATCAGTTTCTGCTTCTTCTCTTTTTTTACGATCATCTCGTAAACTAAAGCCGACCGCCAAATAGTCCAAAGAGAAATGTTGTTCAGAATCCTGGTCTTGACAGCATATCCAAAGCTCATCGAAATCGGAGAGGATTCACATTATCGAGAAACTCTTGCTCGTTGCGATGTCGCGGCGTACCACCGACACTCGCTTGCCAGCGCGGGGTGGCGCGCCGGGCCAGGACGCGCTCTGATTGGTCCGTGTTTTTCGTTAATAACTCCTAAACAAAGCCGAATTTGACTTTTGTGCAAAGGAAAATGTCTCTTAGAATGGTCTCAGGAACCACCCCCTTTCGGGTCCTTCACGAATTTTGGGACACCCTGTATAATAACGCTCTTATTCCGAATTGACTCTTTATAAATCTCGGTTATAAAACGCGTAAAACTAGCTGGACTATTCGACAGACCAAACGGAGTCTTCGCGAACTCATGCTGTCCGCTTGGGGTTACAAATGCTGTATATTTTCGACTATTTTTCTCTACCGGTACATGTAAAAATCCGCTTTTTAAATCTATTACCGAGAACACTCGCGCTTCTGATAAGGAGTCTATACTGTCTTCTATGAGAGGCATGGGAAATCTATCACGCACCATTTGTCTGTTTATTTTTCTATAGTCTATACACACCCGGTATTCCCCATTCTTCTTCGGCACAATCACCACTGGACTCGAAAATTCGCTGGTACTGGGGTATATTATAACATTCTCCAACCACTCACCTATCTGCTTGTCCAACACCGCTTTCTCCCTTGGAGCCAGTCGCCTCGGACGGTGACTGATCGGCTCCTCGCTGCGCAACACAATCTTTGTCTCTACCGACGTATTCGTATTTTTCGCTGGCTGATAATTCGCAACTAACTTGTTTAATCTCTCGCGGTATTTTTGAGACACGTCTAATTCACTCCCTTCCACGTAATTAATTTGCATCAGTTCCCCTACTTCGTTTCTTACGTCGTCCGACACAGTCTCATCCGTTCCGTCGCACACGCATTTTTCATCGTTCACCGGTCGTATGGTTATCTCACCGCCGCGAATGTACACTTCAACCTGTGCTAAAAAATTTCGCCCGAAAATCACTTCGGATGTCATTGTTTCCGACGGTACTACTAAAATTTCGGTATTATATTTCGTTCCATCTACACTTAAATTAGCGTCGAACCGACCCACTGGTACCGTTTGCAAATTCCCGAAGCCCGTCAACACCCGACGCGTTGCACATAACCTCGCACTTGCAATTTTTTTTAAAATATCCTCCCGAATCAAATTTACGTCACTGCCGGTGTCTATTAACGCGTAGCACATAACGTCATTAATTGTTACTGCCGCGAGTTTATCGTCCGTACTTCGCACACAATTCACTGACTTCCGCTGCTCTTCTTCACTCCTTTTCGGGCATGCCTTCGAGATATGTCCAATTTCGTTACAGCCGAAACACTTTGGGCCTTTGTCTTTATTCGGACATTCCTTCATTGCATGCTCCGTTGATCCGCATGCGTAGCAGTGTGACTTCGCGTTGCCCTTCGACACTGCCTTACTTGTCGATCTTCTTTCGTCTTTCTTCGTCTCTTCTTTCTTCGTCACTCCCTTTTTCCGATCGGTTCTTTCCCTCAATCGGTCGTACACCTCCAGATTTTTCTTTAACGCACGTAAGCTTCGAGCGCTGTACAATATTGCCTTATTAGATTCGTTGCTATCCGGTATTCCATCTATTCTATGTTGTATAAGAGCATCTTCATCGATCTCTCCCTGCTCGGCTATCTCCTGCATCTCATAAATGTATTGCCGACTGGTCTCACTAGGTAATTTCTTCCGTCGATACAGTTGAGCGTGGACTTCCGCGTTGTTTTTCTGAACGTGGAATTCGCGGATTAGACAACGTTTCAGTTTTTTCCACGATGTGATTCCCTTTTCAAACGTCACGAATTTTTTCGCTGAACCTTGCAACATTTTTTTGCCATATATAAAACTCTGTATGCTATCCTAGCCCAACAATTCGCTTGTATCTTCGAAGTCCGATATCCATTTTTTAACCGATCGTTTATCGTCCCCAGTGAAATGGCAAAGACTGCCCTCTACGTCTTTGATAGTGAATTTGCTCTCCTTTCGTTTCCGGTTCCTCTTCTTGTTCTTCCGTCCTCCATGTTCTTCCTCTTCCTCATCGTCCTCCGTAATCTCCTCTTCGCTGTCGGTCTCCTCTTCGCTATCGGTCTCCTCTTGTGAATCATTCTGCATGGCTGCTATCAATCGCGCACGCAGTTCCCATTTCTTCCCTGTTGTTGACAAACCGAGTTTTTTCAATTCTGTTTTCAATTGATCCACTTTCAAATCGTGTATTGTTTCTTCGTCCAACGCCTCGATCCGCTTCTCCTTCTTATCGGATCCATCTCCGCCGTTTGTCACGTTATCTGTACTTTTTTCTGGCACTGGATTCATCGTTCTTCTTCGACCGATCTTTCACGAGAATTACACTTCGGTGCAACTTACCGCTACGTGGTCAACTTTCCACTGTACCGAACAACTGTAAAACCTGTCTGTCTCACTCGCGAACTGAACGACCGCCGTACAACGTTACGCCAACGTTTTATAACCTCCGCACCAATTTCGCGATCCGTCTCAATCTCTCGATCCCGGACGAGCCCCCAATTGTAGGATTACTTAATCGAGGTGGACGGAATTGATGACTACGGTTGGTTACGGTAATGAAAATTTAATAATAGTACATACAAAGTCAACGTTCTAACTCAACGACCACACAACTCAACGACCACAACTGCTCAACGACGCCACGCCGCTAGTTCCCGCGCTCGCTCGTTCCCGCGCGACAACCATCGTCCGCCATCTTTTCCCTAGATGCCGATCACGCCCGACCGCAGTCGCCGACTAACCTAACCAACCTATCCCTCATATATGTATACAATACTATTGCTTACTTCATGAGAAGTGTATTCTTTTGTTTTATGCACATAGTTTATGTAAATATATATAATACGTCAGTACGCTATGTAGTATGTCCAAAAAAATAGACGAACCTTTTGAAAAGGTATATTGTCGAATACAACAAATGAAAATAAATATGCAGTTTCTTTATTCCCAATTAAAAATTTGAAAAATCTATTATCGTTGCGAGATTATATTAACGCTTTTAATACACACTAACGAGGAGACCTCGCGTATCGAGAACGCAGGATCGCAACGAGTTTTTGTGTGGACATGAACTATCCAATTGGTTTTAGCCGCCAACGCGAACCCGTTTTCGAGATAATCGATATTGAAATGCGACATGTGCGTTATATTCCATGAGTGAAAACCTCTTGTCACAGCGGTCGGTGGCCGAGCTGGTTGAGCGAATGTCTACCACGAGATTGGTCGGGGTTCGCGTTCCGTGTCGGCGTTGTTTATACATTTTTTTTCATTTCCTTTTTTATTTTTCTATGTGCTACACATTATTTCTAATATAATAAATGACAAGTAATCTAGTTTTACGATGTACAAGATATATGTTTGATAAAAATCTAACATATTCGTTGTGGTAAGTATTAAACGAAAATTACACCGCCCCAACAGCCAAAAAGTATTTCGATTCCCATGATACGATTGTTATAGAGTTTTTCGCCCTGATTCCAGATCTGTCCTTAATTTTTCTCCTAGACCTACAGTTTTTGAGAAAGTTGGGTATAAAAAAACATATTTTTCAATTTTGATCAAATATTGTGATGTTATTATAAAAGATATTGAATTGTTCTTTACAGCAACAGATTCTGTAGTCTTTCCCGAATACAGTGATATCCAACATTAATACATTGTGATTGTTTAAACATGTTTAAACATTTGTTTATTGATTGTTTAAACATGTTTAAACAATCATTAAAGACGGAGAGACACCACTTTTGCACAAATTTTTGCGGATATTTTCGAATTTATCTAAAAAAATAAGGGTCCCGCGGAAAATCGAACTACACCATGCGAAAGAGCAGACTTTTATCTTGAGGAACCACCCTTTCAAGTTTGCGTGGTAGACGTTTTTTCCGGACCAGAAAGCAAAATATCTTCGCCCGACATGAGTTACCGACAGTGGCGGTTGTTCTAGTGGTTTAAACATGTGTAAGCAATCATAATGTATTGATATTGGATATCACTGTATTCGGAAAAGTCCACAGAATCTTTTGCTGTAAGGAATAATTCAATATCTTATATAATAACATCACAATATTTGATCAAAATTGAAACATATATGTTTTTTTTAACTCAATTTTCTCAAAAACTGTAAGTATAGGAGAAAAATTGAGGGCAGATTTGGAATCAGTGCGAGAAACTCTATAAGAATTGCATAGTGGGAATCGAATACAAAGTTGGTATTTGTTGGACAGTGTTAATTTTACTGTGTATTTGAGAATTCTGTAATGGTTTTAACCATAAAACGAGATATACCTGAGCGGGTCTACCGCCACAATTGTCTTAACAATGCCCCTTTATTATGTTAAACTATACGTGTTTAAACTCACAGTTTGAAATGTACGAAATACACCCGTAAATGGAGGGTTTCGGTACAAGTATCAGTTCCACGGCATTTTTAGCTAGGAGCGCTACTGTCTGTTTCTGATCATTCAGTAACTGTTTTACCGATACAGTGACCGATACCACCGACGAGATACTATTAAAGACTGCCTGCACCTGTGCTATTCAGCGGACAGGCAAGTGGGCACGGGGATAACGTGGAGCTTACAGTGATCTGATATACCTGTTTTAGTTTCGCGGTCGTTTCCTTAATCGGAGCGATACCACGACTCTAAGGTAAAGAAAAAAATTGAAAGAACGAGAAAGATCGACGAAACGTTCACAAGGCGATTCGGAAGGATGATCGAAATGTAAACGAATGTCGTGGTGAGTGTCAATAGACGAACTGAACGATCAGCTGGGCGCGTCGATCAACCGCGACCGCTACCCCTGCCGCGCCCGCGAGGCCCGTGCTGCTCGATCCACCCGAAGAGCTCGCGGGGAACAGTGGGACGGTGCGATGACGACGGCGCGCCGAACAGATCGCCAGAACAGAGTCATTTATTCAAATCAAATGCTATGTACAAGAAGAAAATAAATGGTAGTAACAATGATGAGAAAATCTCAAACAATACCACATCGCTAAAAGTTCCACCACCGACGAGATATTCGTCAAGTAGAAAAAGAATGATATAGTAGAATGCTGACATCACCTATTCTGTAATTGCCTTATAATACTATACAGGGTGAATTCGATAAAGCAGGACACCTACATATCTCCGTTACTTTTCGTTGTACAAAAAAACTTCGTAGGACAAAGTTACACTGTTTGAAGGGCCACATATAACGGTGTAAGGGGGAAAAAAATGTCAAGGTCATTTTTATGAGATTTCAAGGTTATCGATGTTTTTTTAAATGGAATGAAGTATTTTTTAATACATCAATCGATGCAGCTGGACATTCGTTATAAAAAAGTACTAACCTATGTATTTCGAAAAGTTAGTAGTTTAGGAGATATTTCAATTTAAATAACTCCAAAATACCATTACTGTCGTACTAAGGCGTTAGTGTTTACTTACTTGTGTAACGTCTTAGTACGACTGTAATGGTGTTTTAGAGTTATTTAAATCTAAATATCTCGTGAACTACTAACTTTTCGACATACATAGGTTAGTACTTTTTTGATGTATAAAAAATACCTCATTTCATTTAAAAAAACATCGATAATCTTGAAATCTCATAAAAATGACCTTGAAAATTTTTTTTCCCTTACACCGTTATATGTGGCCCTTCAAACAGTGTAACTTTGTCCTACGAAGTTTTTTTGTACAACGAGAAGTAACGGAGATATTTAGGTGTCCTGCTTCATCAAATTCACCCTGTATATAATTGCATTCTTATTTTCCTTATTATCACCACTGTAATAAATGTTTACAATATAATCGATAGTTTATAGATGTAAGAAAAATGAAAGTATTTACTACGTAATATTCTACAAATGTATCAGAATTTAAAAGTAATTTGAACATTATTGCTGTTGGAACATCTGCAAAAGTAAGTCGAGTGTTGAAGGATACTAAGAGTGTCCCGGTATATTTTAACGGTCCTCGGGTCTTTGTCACTGACTCTGGTCAGAAGTGGAAGGCCTGCAACCTTCAAATTCAAAGGGGCCCTGAGAAATAAATTAAGGGTCCTCCCACATCTGTTTTTCCCGAGTGGACCCAACAGGGGTTTTAGTTTCCCCTAAAACTTTTTCTGTAGCTTCACTTCAGTTTCGGCTTGCAAACTATACAAACGTCTTCTTCGGTCGAATAAAGAACAGATACTTTGAATTCTTGTGCGTTATTTCTGTATTATAAATACCCATTTCCATTAGGTTATGGGTCCTGGACACGCTGTGTATTAACTCTGTATATAGTTACCTGTTTATTTTTTTTTAAGTATTTAGTGTAGTTGTTAGTGTTTATTAAGTGTGTTTGACTTGTGTAGTTTTAATTGTTTAGTAAGTGTAAGATACTTTAATAAGTGACAATGGACACGTCCAAGGACAAGAGAAATATTCCCCAGTTTAGTGGTACAAAGTATAACGCGTGGAAACATAGAATTAGGAATTTACTGTATGAGCTTAATGTGCTGAAGGTAATTGATAATCGGCCGCCGGAACCAATCACCACCGAATGGACCAAAGCCGAACGTACTGCCAAGTGTACAATTTTGCGATACTTAGCTGACACACACCTAAAATATGATAAGCCAGGAAGTACTGCGAAATCTATTTTATCAAATTTAGATTCCGTCTACGAAAGCCAGAGTACGGCTACAGAACTGTCATTTCGCAAAAACTACTTCGCCCGATAGTGTGCTAAGCAGGTACTCTAACCGTTCCGCATCCGTCAGCGTTTCGTTTATGATTACCGCGGAGTTGAATCGCGATTCGAACGACTTCCAACGCGTATAATCGCCGTCGAATTTCGGGAGTTCGATCCCGGGTAACTTCACATGCGAAGGACGAGTTACCGTGTTTACTGGGAACGCCATGGATGAGTGCGCCGCGGGGGGTGTGATAGGGGGCGTAGATGCGTCAGCTGCCCCCGGAGGTAGGACCAGCCTTCGAGGTACGTGTCCTCCATCCTATCCATCGTGTTGGCCTTGAAGTAGGGAAGGTCCTCCTTGGATCTGTCCGCCTTTCGGTACGCCTGAAGGTAGCCGTTGTAGGAGGTGATTTGGGTTCAGGTCTCCTGGTACATCGAAAGCCTGGTGTCCAAATACTCCACCGTATAATTGTCGACTCCTTTCTTCTTTGTATTTGTCAGTATTTTCGACAATTGCGTGAACGCTTGTGTTTGGCGTTCAAGGACCGCCTCGAAGGTCTCCGTGACGCTGGTGTTCATTTTCAAAATTGTTTATGGTGTGAAAGTCACGACACCTGACACACGCGTTTGAAAGCGACGGTTGATTTCAACTGTTCCACCGATTCCGAACAACCACTGTCTTTTTCCGCGATCCGGCTCGAAGGACCAGAACTGTTTCACCGACTCTTGTCGTGATTTAGAGTCCGCGAACTAAAAATGCAGGATCTAGTGCGGAAAAGGGAGCGAGGGAATGCTCAGGAATCGGGTGTAGAACACTATAGAATAACCGAACAGAGTCTTGAATCGATGTATTTCAGTTTCACTATCTGTCTTTATTGTATTCACAACGTTGCTGGTCACGTAAACTCACGTCCCGAATTATTTTCGCAGAGGAGAGATTGATCTTAAATCGCGGGGTGCTCACAGGGGAGACGATACCGGTCGATTTTTAAACTTCGGAAAAGGCGCTAGACCATATGGAATTCGCGTGTTCTCACATAGGAGGTTACAAGGAACAATACTCCTTACGGCTGGGGGTCCTATTTACAGTAATCGGTGGGTACCCCCACCCTACATACCTACATGGGAGCTCGCTTCTAGGTGTCTACTCGCCGCGTTACTGTCGGGACGACAAGGGGGGTTCGCGCGGCGCGAATATTGGAAAGACCGTTGATCGTGTCTAACAGATTGAAAATGAAGAGTGAAACTTCACTGAAAGATCATTTCGAAGTATTCGATGAGATGATAACGGAACTATCGGCTGCAGGCGTGAATGTGAGGGAAAATGAAATCATCTCTATCTGATAACAATCTATATGATAACTATATGAAAACTATATGATAACAATCAAGCTTACCAGAAGCCTACGACACGGTAGCGACTGTCATTGAAACTATGATGACAGATGCGAAAATAACGATAGACGTAGTGAAGAAAAGACTTTTTGACCACGAAACGAAAATTAAAAGTGAGAAAACAGATACCAGTAGAAATGTGCTGCAAGCAGAAAGGATAGAAATAGTGAATCAAAGACAAAACAATTTTGATAATCTATTTAGAAGAGGAAACCGTAAAGGATATAACAGAAGAGGAAACGGATTTAAACCCAACAAACCATCATTCGCTGGGAAATGTCATCAGTGTGGAAGAAAGGGGCATAGAATTAAGGACTGCTACCATTTCAAAAGAAGGCTCCAATATAAGACAGAGCAAAGAAATAGAAACCAACATTTGCATTCTGCACAAACAGTTCAAGCAGTGCCAAGTGTAAATGTTTCTGGTTATGCATTTATGACCGGAGACTATCAAGTTACAAAATCCGAGAAATTAATATTTATTCTCGATTCTGGAGCATCGGATCACATCGTCAACGATGAGAGCGTGTTCTCAACAACAATTCAGCTAGAACCACCCATAAAAAACTCCGTAGCGAAGAATGGGGAATACATTACCGCTACAAAGAAGGGACAAATACATGTTACAAGCAACATGGCTATAGGAGGTGTACTTGATGATGTGCTGTACTGCCCTGACGTACCATACAACTTACTATCTGTGAACAAAATGCAGCAAAAAGGACTAAGTATCATCTTCAATGAGAGAGATGTCCAAATTATTAAAGACGGTGAAATGGTAATGTATGGCAAACATTTAAATAATTTGGTATCTTTGGTTTTTGGGATTACAAAGAAAAGAGTAAATTTATTGAACTCTTATATGCCTAGTAAAATAATGAATAATTACGAGCTATGGCATAGGCGTTTAGGGCATATAGGGAAAGCAAAGTTTTTACAATTGAAAAATAGACAAATGGTAGAATATATGTGACTTATCTCGAAAAAGTAATTCCAGACGATTATCTATGTGAAGCTTGCATCAATGGAAAGCAAGCACAATTGCCATTTGAAAAGGTAAAGGATAAAAGTCACATTAGGCAATCATTGTTTATAGTTCATACGGACGTTTGTGATCCTATAACTCCTTCTACAATTAATGATAAAAAGTATTTCATTACATTCATTGATGAGTATACGCAGTACTGTGTAACGTATTTGCTTGAAAATAAATCAGATGTTTTCTCAATTTTTAAAGATTACATAGCAAAAGGTGAAGCGCGTTTTAACTTAAAAACTGTCAATTTATATTGTGATAATGGCAGGGAATACTTATCGAATGAAATGAAAGATTATTGTGTAAAAAGAGGAATAAACTATCATTTAACGGTCCCGCGGAGTCCGCAATTAAATGGCGTTGCAGAACGCATGAATAGAACGATTACAGAGAAAGCACGTGCAATAATAAACGGTGCAGGTTTAGGAAAAAAGTTTTGGGAAGAAGCAGTTTTAACTGCTACATATTTAATTAATTTAACCCCATCGAAAGCTCTAAGTATAAATAAAACCCCATTTGAATTGTGGCATAATAAAAAGCCCAAATTAAAATATCTAAAGGTTTTTGGTTCCATTCCAATTTCGGCCTGTAATTGATATAAAAAGTGATTTATGTGAAACTGATGCATCTCGAGAGGTGCCGAAATCTGTAGATATACAGTGTGGATATAATAAATCTGATAATGAAAAATCAGATGTGTTGAAAAGGAAGAAATCTGATAACAATGAATCAGATATTGTAGAGCCGAGAATAAAAGTAATGATAGATCAAAGGAAAAATAAATCTGTAACTGAAACAGATGTAGCAGGAGTGTCGGGGTCGGGACCAGAACAAAATGAAATAGTAGAATTAAAGGATAGCATAGAACCTAGAAGGAGTGATAGAATCAACGACCAACTATTTCGGATGAAAAATTGGATGGAAACGATGATTATCTTTTGTGCGCTCAGTCAATAGTTTTTAAAATTCCCACCTCATTTGAAGAAATTAAAATTAGAGAAGATAGAGTTAAGTGGGAAGAAGCTATTGCTGATTGTTATATATTAACTAATAAAGGTATTATAACATGTAATACACTATTATATTTCCTAGGATTTTGCTTTTACGACAGTGCCGGAGTATCTCTGTGCTCGATCGTCATCGACACGTAACTGACGATACACATCGATGCGTCAGCTAGGTAAATCGGCGCTACTATCCGTGCTACTTAATTACGCATATACTATCAGTGATG
Source organism: Lasioglossum pauxillum (assembly GCA_933228785.1). Classification (NCBI taxonomy): domain Eukaryota; kingdom Metazoa; phylum Arthropoda; class Insecta; order Hymenoptera; family Halictidae; genus Lasioglossum; species Lasioglossum pauxillum. Next base: position 25,036,626 of record OW121700.1, read on the forward strand.
AATACATCACAACTTCTCCCCTTCTTTAATAAGGAACCTCGGGGAACGCCGCAAAGGTGGTTTCACCAATTGATCCACGTGCCGTTTATGCAATTTTCCGGTGTCCGCTTGGACAACGTACGTGGACGGAGCAGTTTGCTTAACTATTTCACCCGAGACTCGTTTTTGCTCTCTTACGCCGTGAGCATTCATATATACTTTATCGCCTACTTCAATATCAATTTTACGGCTACCGGGTCTCGAGATAATTTGACGTCTTTGTTGATTTTCTTCATGTTTAGCTACGCTCGGTTTTAAGCAGTCAAAGCGTGTTCTTATTTCGCGATTACACATAATACTTGCCGGGCTTTTGCCTGTAGTGATGTGTGGATAATTCCTACAATCGAATAAAAACATTTTCACTGCGTCTTCCTCACTCTTCCCCTCTTTTATAATTTTTGTCACCTTATCCTTGAAGGTCTGTATAAAATTTTCCGCTGCTCCGTTTGTAGCTGGATGATATGGAGGCGAAAATGTGTGCTCAATTTTATTTGCTTTCAAAAATTCTATGACTTCTACACTTCTAAACTGCGGACCGCCGTCTGTAACGCAGTGTATCGGTAACCCGAACCGAACAAAAAGATTTTTAAATTCCTTGATTAACCTTTTCGCATCCGTATTTTTCTTACAATTAATAATTTCAGGCCACTTGCTGTGCGCATCGATTATAATCAAGTACGTGTCCCCTTCAAATTTCGCGTAATCGCAATGTATATGCCCCCATACTTTGCTTGGCCACGGCCAAGTCGTCAGCGGTGTTTTGTTTGGCGCTTTCCGCTCTATTAAGCACGTTTTACAATTATTCGCCATATTCTCAATCGCAGCATCAATTCCTGGCCAATACACATATGAGCGTGCGAACATTTTCATCTTAACGACTCCGAAGTGAGTCGTATAAAGCTCATTCAAAATTGCTGAGCGCATTGTTTCCGGTACACACGCGCGTACTCCCCAGAAAGGGCACCCTTTTTCCACTGTCAACTCGAACCGAATTTTATAATATATTTTCTTTCCTTCTGATAATTCGTTAAAGCTAGGCCAGTCGCTTGTTACGTGACGTATAACCTCTCTGATGGTTTCGTCTCTCTTACTTTCTGATTCTAGCATTTTACTATCGAAAGCTGTCGCCTTTTCTTCAAAAAAATTAACAAAGGATGGTATGGGATCGTACATATCCGATATGTCTGTGGCGTCCTCTACTGGGAGTCGCGATAGTGCATCTGCGTTTTCATTTCCTTCGGATTTGACATGTTCTATTCGGTATCTGAATCCGGAGAGGAAATAAGCGTAACGTTGCAGTCTATTATCTGCCGTCTGCGGTATACCTTTCCTCGGACCTAAGATTAATTCTAAAGGCTTATTATCTGTCCGTAGTATAATTTCTTTGCCAAAAACAAATTGGTAAAAACGTTTGAACCCAAAAATGATGGCCATCGCCTCCTTATCAATAATAGCGCGTTTTGTTTCAGTAGTCGGAATTTTTTTTGACGCGTACGCAATCGGTCTCTCTGTACCGTCTCCGTACCGGTGTAATAAAACCGCGGATAACCCATAGTCCGATGCGTCGCATGCTAATATGATTTGCTCTTTTGGATTGTAATGAGCTAAAAAATCCGGCGCGATTAACTCATTCTTAACCCATTTGAACGCGTTTTCGCACGTCGTCCCACTTTGACTTCTTTTTATTTAATAAATCGTATGAAGGCTTTAGATTCTTAGACCTATTTTTTAAAAATCTTGCGTAGAAGTTCACAAGTCCTATGAACGACGCGAGTTCTTTATCGTTTTTCAGTCGCGGCGCGTCTACCATTGCCTTTATTTTTTATCTTGACTTGTGCAGCCCATCCTTATCTATTATAAAGCCTAAAACTTCTATTCTTTTTTTGTAAATTTGCATTTGTTTAAATTCAATCTCAAGTTACATTCAGCTAATCTTCCGCATACTTTATCAAATTTTCTCGGTGTTCTTTTTCACTTTTACCCGTTACATATATGTTATCGAGATACGCGATAACTCCGTCAATCCCGCACAAACATTCGTCCAATTTTCTCTGGACATCGGCTGGTGCCGGCGAAACTCTTTCCGGTATTTTCGTATACCTATATAACCCCTTATGTGCTATAATCGTTAACAATTCCGCGCTGCTCTTATCGACGGGAAATTGTATATACGCATGCTTTAAATCTAGTTCGGAGAAAGAGATACCCCCTTAGAGTTTTGCAAAAATGTCATCAATTGTGTGGAGCTGATATTTATCTATAATTATATGCGGGTTCAAAGTTAATTTGAAGTCGCCGCAAATTCGAACTTCTCCGTTTCCCTTCAATACGGGAACGATAGGCGTTGCCCATTCCGCGACGTCTACCGGCTCTAAATGTCCTAACTTTACTAATTTTGTAATCTCTTCCTCCACCATAGGCTTTAAAGCATGTGCGACATGACGGTATTTCAGTGCGATGGGTCTCGTATTTTCTCTCAAATGAATTTTGGTAGCACTTTTATTGTACTGTTACGTCCCAGACCGTGGATAGTCCGTCGAAAATGACGGTAGTGGGGCTGGGTCGTAACCGGATAAATGTTGACGATCTTCGATCCACGTGGCGCGTACGTCCACCTCTGATCCGGACCGATACCGGTGTCGGTTGATGAAAGAACTAGAGGGCTATTGTTGCTCGCTCGCTTCGCTCGCTCGCGGGTGGGGTTGTTGTTGCTCGCTCGCTTCGCGAGCTCGCGGGCAGGACTGCTCTTGCGAGAATGTTAGTGGTACGCATGGCTAGTAGGGCCCACAGCTATTAATGTCTCATTTTGTGTGTGACTCTCCACGAGCCACACAGAGAACTTCCCGATTCGTTAGTTGCTGTATATTATTATTATTATTTATTAAGTGTACGTTTTAAGAAGATTATACGTTTTCAGGGAAATTCAATAGTTCTCTACTTATCAAAATGTTTGCTATATGGCATCGCATTAAACCAATATCGTATGCTCGTTGCTCGCTTGGTTCCTTGTTATAGCATGCTAATGTTGCAAAATAAATTGTCTTAATTAGTTTTTCGCAAACGATACAACTCATCATTATCCGGGTTTGCAGTATTGATCTTGGTTTTCTTCGATACTATTAATTTAAATTTTCTCAAAATATATAAACCGCTCAATTTTGAAACTCTGCTCAGTGCTACATACATCATTTGCAAAGTTCGTATTTCTGATGTTTTAAAATCCATACATACTTTCTCGTATGTTTGTCCCTGACTTTTATGAATCGTAATCGCTTCAGCAGGAACCACTGGAAATTGACTACGTGCGATTTGTTATTTTTCTTAACTCGAAATATTTACTTGATTCGATATTTTTTTATTATTGGTGTTAAATTTTGATTTATATTTGCATTTTTCATATAATCACGATAACGAGTTCTTACTTTCACTCCTACTATGGCCAATTGACAATCTAACCACAATATAGACGGAATTTTAGTATTTTCTTGAAAAGTAATAAATTTTAATGTTCCGCATGCTCCATTAACCAATCCGTCTTCAACATCAATGTTATTAATTATCATATATTTTATATTAATTTTCAATTTAATCTCAGTTAACAATTCGTTTTGAACTGATTGTTTATTTAAAGATTGTAATATAAATGTTTTTGTACTTTCATCGATATTCTTTGAAAATGTATTCTCGGCGATGATTAACTCACTCTTGCATTGGAATAATTTTCGATTATTGTAAGCGGTTACATTAGCATTAGTTGCATAATTGGAAAAAACGTATTTTTAATTAAAAAAAACAAGAAAAATTTTTTTTTTAATTTAATAAAAAATTTTTTTTTTAATTTTATAAAAAAATTTTTATTTTAAATATGTCTAAATATATATATATATATAGTTACGTTTACTTCTACGGTGGATACGCCTTTCGTATAAATTGCAATGTTTAATCAACTCCTTTCGAAAAAAACTAAAAAACTACTTGACCAATATGGACCAAAATCTAATCAGCTCTAAGTTACAGCGAGGCACATCGATTGCATCATTCATCATTCCGATCGCGTTGTTACTTTTTCTGAAAACGTTAACGAAAAATTTGATACCATAGAAACGGACATACGTACACACACACACACACACACACACACACACACACACATACCGACATTTTGATAAAAATAGTCTAAAATGACTCCAATGACCATGAAACGTGAAGATCTGCTAAAAAATCGATTTTCGATTTTCGGGGTAATTACAATAACTTCCCTATAAAATCGGGAAGTTAAAAAAGGGGGGGCAGAGAGAGAATAAAAAGGGAACCGAGACGGACGTCATCCGTCGTGAACGCTGCGTAGGAGTAGCGCACGATTCCGGTGGCTGTGACAGCTCTCAGCTATCGAGGTGTCACTACGCGGGCGTGCGGTGCAGCTCGTCCGAACGCGTGAGTCTGTTCGATTCGGGACTGGGATAGGTCGGAGGGAATGCGTGTTCTCTCGGTACCGAGCACCCTCTGGGCTCAGACATACACGATGCGACACTGAGTCAGGACTGGAGAAATGTGGATATAGGAAACGTGATGGATGCAAGAATTGATCGGAGGGAATGCGTGTTCTTTCGGTACCGAGCACCCTCTGGGCTCAGACGTACACGATGCGACACTGAGTCAGGACTGGAGAAATGCGGATATAGGAAATGTGAGGGATAGGAGGAATTGATCGACGAACCGATCGAATTCGAACAGCCCGATGACGCACCACACGCACACACACACGCTCGTGATCATCTCAACTGTCACTGAGCACTGCACTTCAATAATACCACCGCAGAGTGAGGATTCTGCGAGTAACGTAACGGTCGTAGCGCGGGTCCTCGAGGCAGATTTCGTCTAGCTGAGGGTGGCTCGGGACAACGCGGAGCGGTATCAGCTTCCACGGAGGCGGGGCCCCGGAATCGGACCGTTCTGCGACCGTTTCTTCGCGGCGCGGGGAGGTTTCGATACGTTCCCCGTTAACCTTTTCACGTCGCGAAGATGCTCCGGTCCTCCGTTCGTCCACTACTCTGACCGTGCGGAAAAAAAGGGATGTCTAGAATAACGCTGGGACGTTTAGGGACTCCCAAGTATGGATTGTACACGGTGCCCTCGCCTACGGAGCGGAGCTGTCCCACCAATTTGCGTATTTGATAACTCCGGCCGGCGCGACGCGGCATGGATGGTATTGAGAAGCAGGGTAATGCTAAATAAAGGAAAAAAAATGAATAATTTGGGGAATCAACGTGTAATAAACAAAAATAGATTATGTACACGGGATGTCGTGTCAGAATTGCTCGAAACGAGAAAGAAAACAGAGATGTATACAGGGTGGGGCAATAACTATTAGCACCTCAGATATCTTCGAAACTACAAGTTTCACAGAAATATTTGCTGAAACAAAATTGCACAGTACGAAAGGGGCCATCCGGTGGCGATAATAGTTTTTTTGCAGGTGGACGTACTTCGGATATTTGAAGGTCACCTTCATTTTTTTAAATGGAATGAGATATTTTTTAATACATCAATCGATGCAGCGGGACATTTGTTATAAAAAAGTACTAACCTATGTATGTCGAAAAGTTAGTATTTCAGGAGATATTTCAACTTAAATAACTCTAAAACACCATTACTGTCGTACTAAGACGTTAGCGTTTATTTACTTCTGTAACGTCTCAGTACGACAGTAATGGTGTTTTAAAGTTATTTAAATTGAAATATCTCCTGAACTACTAACTTTTCGACATACATAGGTTAGTACTTTTTTATAACGAATGTCCCGCCGCATCGATTGATGTATTAACTAGAGGGCTATTGTTGCTCGCTCGCTTCGCTCGCTCGCGAGTAGGGTTGTTGTTGCTCGCTCGCTTCGCGAGCTCGCGGGCAGGACTGCTCTTGCGAGAATGTTAGTGGTATGCATGGCTAGTAGGGCCCACAGCTATTAATGTCTTTCATTTTGTGTGTGACTCTCCACGAGCCACACAAAGAACTTCCCGATTCGTTAGTTGCTGTATATTATTATTATTATTTATTAAGTGTACATTTTGAGAAGATTATACGTTTTCAGGGAAATTCAATAGTTTTCTACTTATCAAAATGTTTGCTATATGGCGTCGCATTAAACCAATATCGTATGCTCGTTGCTCGCTTGGTTCCTTGTTATAGCATACTAATGTTGCAAAATAAATTGTCTTAATTAGTTTTTCGCAAACGATGCAACTCATCATTATCCGGGTTTGCAGTATTGATCTTGGTTTTCTTCGATACTATTAATTTAAATTTTCTCAAAATATATAAACCGCTCAATTTTGAAACTCTGCTCAGTGCTATTGGGTTGGCAAGAAAGTAATTTCGGTATTTTTAGATGAAATAAAATCCAATTTTTTTATCAAAGCAATGAACTTTAATCAATAAAATATTTTCCATTTTGTTGTATGATCTTTTGCCATCTTTCTGGTAGCTTCATAATTCCGCGCTCATAAAACTTCTGATCCTTTTCGGTGAAAAACTGATCCAAGTGCGATTTCAGATCATCATCATTAGTGAATGTTTTACCATTCAAAGAGTTTTGTAAACTTCGGAATAAATGATAATCTGATGATGCAATGTCAGGGCTATATGGTGGATGTGGCATCACTTCCCAACCGAGCTCCAATAACTTTTCATGTGTTACCAAAGATGTGTGTGGCCTAGCGTTATCATGGTGGAACACGATTCGTTTGCGATTTGCCAATTCTGGCCGTTTTTCTTTGATTGCTATGTCCAGTTTTGTTAGTTGTCGACAATAAACATCTGAATTGATGGTTTGGTTCCTTGGGAGCAGCTCAAAATACACAATACCTTTGTAATTCCACCAAATTGACAACATGATCTTCTTTTGGTGCAATTCAGCTTTCGGTGTGGTGTGGGCTGGTTCATCAAGCTTGGACCATGATCGTTTTCGAGTTGTGTTATTGTAAACAACCCATTTCTCATCACCGGTGATGATTCGCTTGAGAAAAGGGTCGATTTCATTTCGTTTGAGATGCATATCGCATATGTTGATGCGTTGCATTAAGTGAATTTCTTTCAACTCGTGTGGAACCCAAATATCGAGCTTCTTAACGATTCCGAAACTTTTTAAACGATATTCTATGGTTGTATGCGAGACATTTAACCTGTCTGCAATCTCTCGGACAGTTGTATGACGATCCGATTCAATAATGGCTTTCATTTGGTCATCATCAACTCCAGATGATCGACCAGAACTTTGGTCGTCTTTAAGTGAGAAATTTCCAGAACGGAATTTTTTAAACCAATTCTGGCACGTGCGTTCTGTTAAGCAATCTACACCGTAAACTTCGCATATATCTTTGTGAGCCTCGGCAGCTTTTTTACCTCCACGGAAATAAAAAAGCAATATATGCCTATAATGTTCGTTTCTGCACTCCATGTTCAAATTGACACAGAACTAACAATTTTAATCAAAATTACGTGTAATTTGCTTCAAAAGTAACCTGAAAGATGCAGTTATGAAATGTCAGAAAGAAAACAAACGCAACGTTAACAGAAGCCAATCAAACAAAACATAACGCCATCAGTTAGTGAAAACCGAAATTACTTTCTTGCCAACCCAATACATACAACATTTGTAAAGTTCGTATTTCTGATGTTTTAAAATCCATACATACTTTCTCGTATGTTTGTCCCTGACTTTTATGAATCGCAATCGCTTCAGCAGGAACCACTGGAAATTGACTACGTGTAATTTGTTATTTTCCTTCACTCGAAATATTTACTTGATTCGATATTTTTTTATTATTGGTGTTAAATTTTGATTTATATTTGCATTTTTCATATAATCACGATAACGAGTTCTTACTTTCAGTCCTACCCTGGCCAATTGAAAATCTAACCACAATATAGACGGAATTTTAGTATTTTCTTGAAAAGTAATAAATTTTAATATTCCGCATGCTCCATTAACCAATTCGTCTTCAACGTCAATGTTATTAATTATCATATATTTTATATTAATTTTCAATTTAATCTCAGTTAACAATTCGTTTTGAACTCATTGTTTATTTAAAGATTGTAATATAAATGTTTTTGTACTTTCATCGATATTCTTTGAAAATGTATTCTCGGCGATGATTAACTCACTCTTGCATTGGAATAATTTTCGATTATTGTAAGCGGTTACATTAGCATTAGTTGCATAATTGGAAAAAACATTTTTTTTAATTTAAAAAAACAAGAAAAAATTTTTTTTTAATTTTATAAAAAATTTTTTTTTTAATTTTATAAAAAAGAATTTTTTTAAAAATATGTCTAAATATATATATTTAGTTACGTTTACTTCTTCGGTGGATACGCCTTTCGTATAAATTGCAATGTTTAATCAACTCCTTTCGAAAAAAACTAAAAAACTACTTGACCAATATGGACCAAAATCTAATCAGCTCTAAGTTACAGCGAGGCACATCGATTGCATCATTCATCATTCCGATCGCGTTGTTACTTTTTCTGAAAACGTTAACGAAAAATTTGATACCATAGAAACGGACATACGTACACACACACACACACACACACACACACACACACATACCGACATTTTGATAAAAATACTCTAAAATGACTCCAATGACCATGAAACGTGAAGATCTGCTAAAAAATCGATTTTCGATTTTCGGGGTAATTACAATAACTTCCCTATAAAATCGGGAAGTTAAAAAATATCTCATTCCATTTAAAAAAATAAAGGTGACCTTCAAATGTCCGAAGTACGTCCACCTGCAGAAAAACTATTATCGCCACCGGATGGCCCCTTTCGTACTGTGCAATTTTGTTTCAGCAAATATTTCTGTGAAACTTGTAGTTTCGAAGATATGTGAGGTGCTAATAGTTATTGCCCCACCCTGTATATTCGTAAATGGGAGAGCGAGATCTATAAGTATACAGAGTATCAACTAAATCGGTGAGACGTCGTCCGCGCACTCTCCTTGTTAGATTTTTTTAAGTGCAATTGTGCATGTGTTGTCACGCCGATTACCGTTTCGCGAACGAAAGCGGTAACCGGACTCGGGAAATTATGGAAACGTGGTCCTCCCGGGACAAACAATCACTAGTAGACTCGAAATTGGTCAATATTTAATCGATCGGAGATCGAACCTCGAGCGCCAGGCACGTTGCCGTGCCATGCGAAACTATTGACCTTATACCAGACCTTTTTTGAATCTACGAGGATTGCGCGAATGCCAAGGATAGCGACGGAACAGTCCAGGGTTCCACGTTGGAAAAAGGACGGGGCATTCCCCGCGACGGGAACGTTTCTCACAGGCGAATTAAACGACAATAATTCGGGGCAAACTGACACGGTTTATTGCGGTCGAGATGTAATACAGGCCACCGGTGTGAACCGGCGGCAGTCAAAATATTTGCCGGCGCGTCTTCGATAAGATTCGGCGGTCGTTCGGCCGATCACGCGTAATTTATCTCTCTTCGCGTCGAGCTCGGCAGTCACAGGACTCCGCGTTAATTATATAAGCCTCAAGGGCACGAACTCTGTCGAGCTCCGGTAGAATACGCGGTGTTTTACAATGTGACTAGGCGAGGACGGAAAGAACACGACGAGAACGAAACGGGCGCGTCGCGTCGCCCCCGTGGAACGTTCCGCGGATCTCCGACAAAATACCGTAAACGAAATATCGTACGCCCCGTAACACGCAGCAATCGGGGACGCTACGACACGCGGCCCGGCGTTCCTCTTGGGAGAGCTGTTCCCGGTCGCTAGACACGCTGAAAGCACGTGGCACGCGACGCGAGGTTATGAATCCTGCCAAATTACGCCCATTATCGAATATCCGAAACTGACCGGCACTTACCAATTAACAGACTGCTTCGTCTCAGAGATGCACAATTATTACTACTCGGGTTTCGCGAGCTTAAGTACGGTACTCGTATCGCTTTCGCGGTCCTTCGTCCTAGTGACCTACTCCGTGTCGGCTCGGAACGCGGAAGCGAGGCATCCCCTCTACTTCCTCATCCATCTTCGCTGTCGCGACGCTCGGGTTTCGCGTGGCTCCTCGCTGCAGGGCCGAATCCAGAGGATTCGGACCCAGGCCTTCGAAAATTGCTTAGTTTCTCGAGGCTGCGTCCGATAACGCTGCGAGGGTGGTGAAGCTGGACCCGAGCCATTCCGGGTGGGCACTCATAGCCCTGTCCGGGCGAGAATCGACAAGGTTGGGCCGTTGGTCGTCCCGTAGACGTAATTGCCTCGTCGATGTCTCCGGGTTGACGGATCCGGGCTAGGTCCAATCCCTGTTGTCTTCCCCGCGCTCGCCGACTCGCGATAGGTCCTCCGGGTGCCTCTCCTTGAGGTTTCTTGCCAATTAGCAGCGGGAGATGGGTATCGAATTCTCCTAAGGAGCGTAGTCGGACCTGAAACCTCGTGTCGCGCCCAGCGGCGCGACATTTAAACGCGATAATTCCTTTCTGCTGGAACTCGGACGTGTCCAGGGAGATAGATCGCAACGCCCGTTTCGATTCGGATTGACTCGGAAGTGACCCGGTCTCTGATGAAGGGTTCGGGGAGACGTCGACAAAACCTGCCACGTCACAGTGCAATTAACAATTGCATCATTTCTTTAAATAGAAATGCATATTTTTTGTTGCACTTATCGATTCGTCTGATTCCAAGTATCACTGATTTCTCACTACTAGTTTTTTTGCTATGGTACCCTAATAATTTTTTACGTAGTACAAACAGAGGAATCGATTAGTGCAACAAAAAAATATGCATTTCTATTTAAAGAAATGATACAATTGTTAATTGCACATGCACAGTTGCACCTAAAAAAATCTAGGGGCCTACAGTCTTCGAACCATTTATTTTCCTCTTTTGATATTTTTTCGTAAATGCATTAATAACGGAGTTATGGCCTGAAACAATTTCGTGAAACACCCTGTATTTTCTAGCGCGCGAATCTAAACTCCAGACTCTGCATGTTTAGTCAAAACCGAGAAAGATCTCGAATAGGTTCCAGAAATGCTATAAGGAGTGTTGCTAATTCCTATATCCATGACTGTTACGAACTTTTTGATTTTACAGTTCAATCACATTGCGTAAGACGTAGGAGCTACGATTATTTTTCGTGCACCAATTTTGTTGCACATAATAAGAACATTACCTAATTAATGTTTTTATAATATAAATGTATGTCGATTAAGTGACACACACGAATTCGAAGTACATTAAAAAGATATATATTAGAGATCGCTATTTCACGAGTATCTAAATACACGTGTATTTAACGTACACGTACTTCAGTACGTGTCATTTCAAGTACACGGGCACACGTGTACTATTTCACGTATATTTAAATACACGTGTATTAACGTATCCGCTTTTTAATTCGAATTTATTTTTAGAATACAGTTACTAATATTCGAAAGCAAAGTATGGGTATATATAATAGATACAAAATTTAATTTGAAAACCACTCCCATTACAAAAAATGTAATTAACTAAATCTCTAGTGTATTAGAGAAGAATCTGATATGTTTTAATGTTTCATGTTTCAATGTTCTGACTATAAACGACTTTTTTGAGATACCAGTATTCTTAACTGTTTGAAAACACCATTCCGGAGCAACTGCTGTTCATAATATGTTTAAATATTTTATTATCTACAAGTCTAAGATGTTTAGCTTTCCGCGTCTTTCGTTTGCGGTTGCAAGCTTCGAATTATAATTAAATCTCAAATGTCTGCTTAAATAATTTTTTATAATGCTTACAAATTTATTTATATATTCGTTATCTAAATACGTATTTATTATTTAAACAATTAATTAAGTAAATTATTATGGTGAAAATTTGTATGTATACAAATTTGTTTATATATTTATTATTTAATAAATTTTTTAAATATGAATTGAATTTGAAGGTGAACCGGGCACTCAGTCCTAAGGGACCATTGTACCCGGGCCCGGGGAAAGTTGGGCTACCGACTCAGATAAGGCGCTCAAGCAGGGTGGCCTCTCTGGCGAAGTCCAGGAGTGCATCAACCCCGTCTGCCTTAAGACGAAGGACACCTTGGTTTGAGAGCCCGTCGAGTTTGCTTCTTAGGACCTCAGTACCTTTGCAGTACCGTAATACGTGTGTAATGTTCCGATTTCGCTATGCCCTGTAGCTCAGGAGAAACCAAGGTTCGGGAAGGTACTTGATTAAAGATATGGCGAAATCGGGTAAAGAAATAAACTTTATTTTTCGCTCTGGCGATAACTTCGTGAAAAAAAATGTGACAAACAAATAAAACTGTTCCTGCAGGCTCACAACCCGAGCCGCGTATGAGTATGTCCGTAGCGGGCGGTCCTACGGTAACCCACTACCAGTCGCGGTATTTGTCCCGATCGCGGCAGGACGCTCGGCCTGTGAACAAACGGAATAAGAAAACAATTCGGTCTCGGTTCGGTGAAAACGATCAATCGTCCGGTGCTCCTATTATCTATTTGACGCAACGCGGACACGCGGTTAATTGGCCTCGCATGGCCCGGTCGGATCGGCGGCGCGGCACAGTACACGGCAGGGGCAGGCCTCGCGGGGCCGCTACAGTTCGCTGAGGGTCGGGACGGAGACAGGATACGGTCGGTGGTCACGGCCCGACGCAGTGTTGGCGCCGCAGCCTTCTCTCAGAAGCGCCTAAGAGCCGCAACTCTCTCCCAGAAGCACCTGAGTGACAAGTTACGGTTGCACGCGCCTCAGAAGCACCTGAGGGTATTCGTGCCCACCACACGATGCGACGGGTCTCGTCCAGCCAAAGCGACGGCACGGCGGTTCCAGGCGCCGGGGAAGAGGTGGGGAGTCGCCTCCTGGAGCGTGTGACCCCAGTCTGCGTTCTGGTCAGATCGTCACCCAGCAATGCTGTTTGCTCTGAAAAGAGCTGGCACGATCCTGTGTCCACGAGAGCGGCTCCAGGCGGACTCCGTTCTCCCGGTGTTTCGGCGCGTCTTATATAGCTCGAGAAAGCGCGGACCATGGAGAGTGCCGCTCGCGACCGAGCGGCAGCGGCGCTCTCCGATTGGCGCGCGCTTGGTCGCGGCGTTGATTGGTGCGCGTTCGTGTCGAGAACGTTTATAAATATAGGTCGCGCACGGTAGCTCTTATTCACGCGTCGCTCGCGACGAGGTGAGGCCTCGTCGCATCCCCCCCTTTCTTCGGAAATGTGGCCCCCGGTTGTCGCGAGGGGCCGCAACCGATCCACCCCTCGTAGCGCTACTAAATAAATTATTGTCGGCTTGCTTACAATGTTCCGTGGTTCTCCCACGTGTCGGACGGCTCCCGTGTCCGGATCCAGCCGTAGAGGCCATCGGACGCCCCCGATGACCAATCGGTACCGCTTCACCCCAACCGGTGACCAAAACGCCGTCCCGTCTGGTAGCGTTTCCCTCCTTTGTGGGCGGTGGCGTAACTCCCTGGGTAGAGGGATGGGGGATGGCTCTCTAGTCGGCAGGTGTAGCAGGGTGACCTCCGGCGGTGGGGGCGGTATCGGTTCCCCTTCCTCTACTATGGTCGGCAAAGGCTGTGTGGGGGCCTTGGCCCGTTTCCTTGTCCTGCTCCGGCTGGCAGTTACCACCGGGTTTCCGGCGTTCCACGCCCGGAATTTCTTTTCGAGCCTTTTTAGCCTGGCGGCGTCCCTCTCCGCTGTCGTCGGTGTGGCCGGCGGTTGCCGTTTCTTTGTCGGGACCCTGGTCGGTTGCGGAGCCTCTCGGTGTGGGGATACCACCGGCACTCTGAACGGCGCGACGTATGGAGGCCGCGGTTGTGTGATGCCTCGTGGCGCCACGCAGCTTATTGCCACGCGTGGTTGCCTTGACGGTGGTAGCCCAAGCTTTTGCTTCGCCGGCGGTCGCGCTGGTGGCGTAATTATTCGCGGCTGGGTAGGTCGTCGTGGTCCTGCTGGCTGACGCTCGTAGATGCCATGGCGTCTGTAGTCCTCTTCCAGCTGCTGTAAGAACTCGTCTAGCTCTTTCTCGGAGATCGGTCGTCTGTCCGCCATGGCTGCTGTCGTCGTACTGACTCGGCGTGCCGCCTGTCGGCTGGATCTCCGGTATCCCCTCTCCTCTGCTGGTTCCTCCGCCGCGCCATCTGTTGGTATCTGGTCGAACTCGTACGGCTTCAGATCCCTTACGTGAACATGTTTGACTGCCCTGTTGTTTTTGTCGGACAAGTCAAAGATTACTGGAGACACTTTCCGTCGTACCGTGAATGGGCCGCTGTATTTTTCTGCCAATTTGGCGTTCCGGTAAGCTGCCTTGTCGGAGAGAATGCGTGTCCGTTTTAACACCAGATTCCCGACGTCCGGTGCCCAGTCTCGTCGATTTTTGTCGTAGTGTTTCCGTTGAATTTGGAAACTACGAGCGATCTGACATTGGGCCAGTTCCCTTGCTTCCTGCACTCGGCACAGGCGTTGTCTCAGGTCGTTTGTTGCCCGCTGGCCGGTCTCGTACCGGAGGCTTCCTGGCGGTACCAGTTCCCTGCCGGTGTTGAGGTACGCTGGTGAGTATCCCATTGCGCTGTGCTGAGCCGTATTGTACGCGAATGCCACTTCCGGGCAATACTCGTCCCATGTTCGTTGGGATCGTCCGATGTACTGGCTTAGCATCGTTTTGATTACTTTATTGACCCGTTCCACCGGGTTACATTGCGGCGTGTATGGTGGTGTGCGCCGATGCTTTACTCCCCACTCCTTGAGGGCTTCCGCGAGTTCTTCCCCCACGAATTGGCGGCCGTTGTCGGTGACCAGCACGTTGGGGCAGCCGTGTCTCAATATCACGAGCTCGCGAATGGCTCGTGTTATGGTCGGGCCGGTGGCTCTTCTCAGTGGTCGTAGTTCGATCCACTTGGTAAAGCGGTCTTGTATAACGAGCAGCGTGGTGTTTCCAGTCTTGGACCGTGGTAGCGGCCCTACCAGATCAGCGGATATCATCTCCCAAGGTCGGTCGACCGGTGTTGCGTGCATCAATCCGGCTGGCGGTTGCTGGGATACCTTGAACTTCTGACAATTGTCGCATGTTCGTACGTGGCGGGCGCCCTCGCGCAGCATACCGGGCCAGTAATACAGGCGGCAGAGGCGCGTCAGCGTTTTCGCAATACCTAGATGGCCGGCCGTAGGATTGTCGTGGCATTCTTGAAGTACTCGCCGGCGGTCGTCGGTGGCTACACACAGTTTCCATTCCTCCGCTGCCGGGTGTTCGTCGAAATCGAGTGTATGTAGGATGTGGCGGTAAAGTCGGCCCTCCTTAATTTGGTAGTCTGGGTACTCTATTGGCCGTTCCTGTACTGCTTTTAATTGCCGTTGATACCATGGGCATTTCTTCACTTTTTGTGTGCCGCATACTGGTATCGGCTGTCTGGATAGTGCGTCAGCCACGGTGTTTTCCGGTCCCCTACGGTATCGTATCTCGAAGTCCCACTGGCTCAGTTCCATTGCCCACCGTGCGAGTCGTCCGGAGGGATTATCTATCTTCTCTAGCCACTTCAATGACTGATGGTCGGTCAGTACGATGAAGTGGTATCCTTCCAGATAATGGCGCATCTTCCAGATTCCCCACCGGACAGCGAGGCATTCGAGCTCTGTTGTTGAATAATTGCGCTCGGCCTGGTTCAGGGTGCGACTTGCATATGCGATCACTCGTTCCCCATTATCGCCTTCCTGCGTGAGCACGGCGCCCAGTCCTTCTTGGCTGGCGTCGGTTTGGAGCGTGAATGGTCGTTCCCAGTTCGGAACTGCCAGGACTGGGGCCTCGGTCAGTTGCTGCCTCAACTGGTCGAAAGCTTCTTGTTGCGGTGTTTCCCACTTCCACCTGGTTTTCTTTTTAAGTAGTCCCGTCAGCGGAGCTGCAACTTTGGAGACGTCTGGCAGGAAACGGCGGTACCATGATAAGAGGCCCAAGAATCTTCGTAGCTCTTTGACCCCGGTGGGTGGTGACAGTTGGCTTATTGCCGCCACCTTTTCTGGGTCGGTGTGTAGTCCTTCTTGGTCGACGACGTGCTCCAGGTATTTGAGTTTTTCGCGCGCGAAATGGCATTTCTCCCAGTTCGGCCGCAGGTTCGCTGCTCGGAGCCGCTGGAAGACCTCCCGTAGAACTCGTTCGTGCTCCTTGAATGTTTTGCTGGCGATGACGATGTCATCCAGGTATGCGAAGGCGTGTGGTGCCATGTCTGGTGATATTACCCGGTCGAGTAATCGCTGGAACGTGGACGGGGCGGAGTGAAGTCCGAACGGCATCACCTTGAATTCCAGTAGGCCTTTTCCCGGCACGGTGAATGCGGTAAGCGGTCTGCTGGCCGGGGTGAGTGGTACCTGCCAATAACCGTTTTTGAGGTCGATTGTTGACAGATATCGTGCTCCTCGCAGTTTATCCAGTGTTGCGTCAATGTGTGGTAGTGGATAGGCGTCCTTCTCGTGACTTCATTTAATCGTCGGAAGTCGACGCAGAAGCGGTATTTGCCGTCTTTCTTCCGAGCGTCCACGATGGGCGAGCTCCAGGGGCTACGTGATGGCTGGATTACCCCTTCTTCCAGCATTTTCTCAACTTCTGCGTCGATGATAGCCTGCATCGCCGGATTGCGAGGGCGATATCTCTGTTTGATCGGCGTCGGGTCTTCTAATCGGATCTCGTGTTCCGTCAGTGATGTCGCTCCGTATATCGTCTCGAATTTTTCCTGTTCTTCCCGTAACAATTCCTGGAGTTGTCGGTTCTCGTTCTTCGTCAGGTTTGTCAGCCCTTTCGGGGTGGTGGCTGTACAGGCGTTCGTTCCGCTTCTCTTTTTATTCGGGTATATTACCTGTCTCCCTATTCGCATTCGCATACCTAGTTTCGACAGGGCGTCCATCCCCAGCAAGACCTCATGCTCCATTGAGCCCATCACGAAGTACCGGTGTTCGAGTGGCGCTCCGTTAACGGTTCCAAAGCCCCAGATGCTCCATCTTAATTCCGTCTCCGTTCCGTCGGCCATGGCGGCCAAGGTATTCTCTTTGGCTACTTGCCAGCCGGCTTCGAAACACCTCCTAGCCATTCGGTTGTTGACGTAGGAGCAGACGGAGCCTGAGTCGAGGAGTGCCTCGGCCTGGTCATAGCCGACGATGAAGTCCGCGAAGATCCTGTTCTCGGCGGGATTGATGGCCGGGTCGTGGTCTAGTTGGGCCCGGCCACTGGTCCGTTTCCCGAAGTCCCCTGACTTCCATGATGGCATTGGCAATCGCGCGTCAGGACCCCGTCACTGCCGCAAAATGAACAAAATTTTACTGGTCGGTTCCTGCACTCGAAACGGTCGTGCCCTGGCTGTTTACATTTCCAGCAGTGCGTGGTCCTGGTATATGGTGCGGTAGCGGCCAGGATTGTTCTTTGGGGTGCCTCTCGTTTGAACCCTGTCGGTCGCGTTCCTTCCGCTCTCCAGTTGCGGGTCTCTTTTTCCATCCCCCGGACTATCTCCTCGATCTCTCCTACCCGCTGGATGAGTTGGGTGACCTCCGTGATTTCGCCCCTGCGGATTTGGAGTTGGAACTCGCCTCTCATATGTAGTATAGGGCATCTAGTTCCTGGTCTCGTGAATAGCCACCGCGTCTCCTGATCAAGGTCGTCATCGACGTGACATACGCCAGGATCGTCTCGTTTGGCCCCTGTCGTCGGTCGGCGATCCGGCGATCCAGGTGGCGGCGTTCGCCCGGGGGGAGATAGTATTCCCGGAGTTGTTCCTGGAGGCCCGTCCACGAGGTGACGGACGGGGCCGCGCACCTGTACCATAGTTGGGCGTCTCCTCGTAACAGTTCGGGGAAGCCCTCCAGTATTTGCTGGTCTGGTAGGTGATAGGCTCGCTGGAGCTCATTGACTCGCTCCAGGAACCCGTGGGGGTCACGCCCATCGAAATGGCAGTTCCATTTCCTCATCTGGTCGGCGATGGTGTTTCTGTGAGAGAGTTGCGGCACTACTCGGTGCTCCGACCGTCCAGCACGAGTCGCCTGGCCTCCGGACTTCTCCGTGAGTCGGATTCCTCGCGGTTCGATCTCGCGATTCGGGGCGGTGACGGCGAGTACGAATCTCTCAGGCGCTTCTGAGACACGTACGCATCGTAGCTCTTATTCACGCGTCGCTCGCGACGAGGTGAGGCCTCGTCGCACGTGGAGAGGGGTTTAATCCTCCTCCCCGCATCTTGGGCAGTTAGAGTCCATCTGGATACCTAGCATAGCCATGTGCTTACCGGTGTACCAGTGGCCCGTGGTAATTCCCACGAGCCGCCGCACCTTTAGACGGTCCATGTGACACAGATTGTTGGCGAGGTCTTTATTAGGCCCCTCCACCAGAGCTTTCGTGTGTCGCATGCCTGATTCGGAATTCCATAAATGGGCAAGTTGGTTTCTCGCCCATTCTTTATTCCAGTTTTTAATTACACTGGATGCCAGTTTTACGGGTCTATAGATAGTTGCGCTATGGCATCAGGTGTCTTCACGCGCTAATCTATTTGCCTCCTCATTTCCTTTGATTCCAGAGTGACCTAGAACCCACAGAAGGCTAACATAATTGCGTTCAGCTAGCTTTGTAATGGCTGTGACACAGTCACGGATGAGCTTAGATCTGGTCATAACCTTGCCCAATGATCTAATTGCCGCGCGGCTGTCACTGCATGTATATATATATATATATATATATATATATATATATACAGTAAATCTTCAATCGGAGTCCTGGGTCGCCTATCTAACCGTAGTCCAGTGCCTACTCACTCCACTGCCGGCCAACGCTGCGCCGCGCCGTAGGGCGGCGATGTTTGATCTCGGCTCGGGTATATCGGTGTGAACACCACACATTGACTCGACTGAATCGAAGTCTCAAACTTCTTAATTTTAATGATCGGTTTATGGGACTTTAACTAGCTTATCCCTGGCGTTTCGCTGATTAAACTGGTACCAAGAACGATATAATTGGGCCAATATTTAGTGGTTTAATCGACGATGAAAGTTTCGAATGCAACGAAGAAGAGCGTATTGAAGAGAAAGAGACGCGAACAGTAGCCGTCGTCGGCACAGTTCAAAGGCCCGCGTTGTCGCTGTTCTTCGTTGCGTTCGAAACTTTCATCGTCGATTAAACTACTAAATATTGGCCCAATTGTATCGTATTTGGTATCATTTTGCATTAGAAAAATGCCACGAATATGTTGGTGAAAGTTCCATAATGATATCATAGAAAATAAAGAAGCTAAGATTTTGGTGTTTCATTGTGATGACGCACGGGCCTTTAAACTGTGCCGGCGACAGCGACACGCTTCGGCCACGCGATCCTATTTCATTCTGTCCTTCTCTATGTTCGGCTCGTCGTTTGAAGTCTCGGCGCGGTCGACGGAGTCATAAAAAAATAGCCTCTCTACGCTACCCAAGTCCGTTCAACACACGGGTGTTGGGACTCCGATCGAAGAATTACTGTATATATATATATATATATATATATATATATATATATATATACATCCCAAGATAGCACATACTTCAGCTTGAAAGACCGAAGCGTGTTGCCCAAGTGCTAGAGACAAGCTAATCCTTGGACTGACACCGTAGACACCTCCTTCTGCTCCGGTTCTGTTCTTTGAGCTGTCTGTGAACCAGACCAGGCCTTGCGGAGAGAGAAGCTCTCCAGCATTTGACTCCCAATCACACCAATTAGGGAGGCGGGTTTGGTGTTTAATCGTGAAATTATAGTGCGGCTCACACCTGCATGCTCACCCCCCATGCAGCATGATCCATTGAAGGTCATGTGCGTCCAGTAGGATCGAGTAGCCGTACCTTGAATTGATCCATCTGTTTTCCAGATGGAGTCTTAAGGCGGAACTTCTCGCTAAACTCTCCGCCACTATGTGCGGAGTTGCGAGATTAAGGAGAACTCCCAGCGCCAGGATGGGCGTGGTGTGGAAAGCGCCCGTAATATCCATTACCGCCAGACGGTAGGCCCTTCCCATTAGTCTTCTGTGTGTGGCCTTCTTCATGGAGGTCCACCAGACAAGGGAGGCGTACGTCATCTGTTGTACCATGATCGCAGTATACAGTCCCTATAACTTATTAGATAACTTTATTAGACTCACCTGTATAATTATGATATTTCGAGTTTTATCATGAATAATGGGTATAGTAGCCTTATGCAAATATCACTTACCGATGACTAATGAATTTTTCATATATTTATTTTACGAAAACAATGGATACAAACACAAATAGATCAATATAATTCTTGAAACACTAATATTTTTTTAATCCGCCCTTAGCTGCTCTTAAAGCCGCAACTCTTCTGGGCATGCTATCTATGCAAGTTTGTGCAATTTCTTTTAATATAACGTTATGGTGCCAGTGATAGATTATTCTCTCTATCAACTTGGTCTTTGTTGTTATATTTTCTTTGGCCAGTTCTCTTTTCAGGCACTCCCAGACATTTTCAACCGGATTCATGTCTGGTGAATTGCCGGGCCATAGTAAAAGGGGGATTTTTTGCTCTTGCAAGAACATTTTACATTTGGATAGGCAACCCATAAGGCAACCTTGTAGTACGAAATCATTACCCCATAGGTTGAAAGCAGCGTTGAATTCCTTATAGGATTTCAAAAAGCATCAATTCTTCAGGTGAGTCTAATAAAGTGAGCAGGGACTGTAGATCCATTTTACCACATGAGGTTTCAGGCCCCAGGTCCTGGCAAACATCGACTTGCAGGCCCAGTAGGTATTGATAGCCTTCTGGGATAGTCTGGCGACGTGCCTTTTCCACTTGAGCCTTTTGTCTACGGTGACACCTAAATAACGCACCCCATCCGAGATTCGTAGTTCGGTGCCGAAAATGGAGGGGGCTTTAAAGTTAAAGCGTCGCTTCCTCGTAAAGAGTACCATTTCCGTTTTGCTCGAGTTAACCCTCAAGTTGTGGTTAAGGCACCAGTTTTGGGTTAGCGTAAGTGCTGTTTGCATTCTTTTGGCTAATAGTAGAGGATGTTTCCCCCTGACTGAGAAGGATACATCGTCAGCATAGCCGTGGACCACGAAGCCCTCATCGACCAGCTCTTTCAGAAGCCCGTCGACCACCAGGGTCCACAGTAGGGGGGAGAGGACTCCTCCCTGAGCGCAGCCCCTGCCGGCCCGGGCAAACACTGTCGAGCCGTTCGCTTCGGTCCTCATGGTTCGGTTCCTGAGCATGCTGCTGATCCATCGGCTCAGGGGTTCCCTAATGTTGAAACGGTCCAGGGCCTTCTCTAAGACGTCGAAGGACGTATTATCGAAGGCACCCTCGATGTCGATGAAAACGCTGAGGACCGATTCTTTGTTTGTTAGTGCTCCTTCAATGAAACCAACTAGGTGGTGGAGCGCCATCTCTACTTATTTGCCACTTTGGTAGGCATGCTGATTGGCATGCACAGGTGTCTGAATCAGCGTTGTTTCTCTAATAAACCTGTCGATAAGCCGTTTCCATCGTCTTGAGTAAGAAGGATGTGACACTTATCGGCCGGAACGATTTGGCCGAGCTGTAGTCACTTTTTCCTATTTTAGGAATGAAGACTATCCTGGCCATTCTCCAGGAGATGGGGGTGTAGCCTAAGGCGATGCAAGATTCGAAAACCTCCTTTAGGCGGTCACACAGGATAGACCTGTCTTCTTGAAGCATGACGCGAAATATGCCGTCCATGCCAGGACTTTTGTATCTGTCGAAAGATTGTAGCGCCCAAAGTACTCTATCTTTCGTGAACACCTTTGAGGCAATTCTCCAGCGATCACCCATATTGTTCCTGGTACCAGCCGAAGTAGTCGGCTGCCTCTGGCCCAACGGGGTAGATCCTGGTAAGTGAACCTCCAAAAGATGTTCTAAGAGCGGTGTATTGTCATCACCAATCTTCCTGTTTGGGAGGGTGATGTCGTTAATTGAGGTGGTCTGGGGCCCGTTTGTAAAGACCTTGCCTAACCTGGCCACAAAGGGGAGGGCGTCCGTTTCTTCACAGAAGCTTCTCCAGGTCGCTCTTTTCGAAGATTTAATGAGCCTTTTGAAGTCCCTCTGGGATTCCCTGTAGGTACTCTAGGCATCCTCAGAGTTTACCTTCATGGCCCTGTTAAGCAGCTTCCTGGTTCTCGACCTGGTTTTATTGAGCTCATTGCTCCACCAGGGAACCTTCTTGCTGCTTTTCCTTGACTTAGCCGGGCAGGCGAATTCATAAGACTGAGTGATGGCCGATTGAATGTCGGCAACAGAACGCTCCGTCTCAGTGGTCGTCTTGGGGCGCACGAACAGCCCCCCTAGCCTGGTGGCTAGCTCCTCTTTGTAGAGGCTCCAGTCACAGGCCCTGGGGTTCCTGTAGGGGCCCGTCGGAACGGCGCATGCCTCGCCCTCCAGCCTGAAGGAAATGCGTCTATGGTCCGAGAGGGTAATCTCATCGGAGACTCGCCAGTTTTTGATTGTTTGTGCCACCTTAGCATTACCGAGAGTGATGTCGATCACTTCTTGCCTGCGGTAGGTCACAAACACGGGTCTGTTTCCTCTGTTCATAATCTCCAGATTATGAGCAGTTAGAAATTCTAGAAGGGCTATGCCCCTCCTGTTGCAGTCCGAGCTGCCCCAAAAGGTGTTGTGCGAGATTGCGTCGCAGCCGATGACCAACTGAAGTCCCTGGGCTCTGCAATCTTCCACGAGCGCTCTGAGTTCCCCAGTTGGTGGTGGTTCCTCAGCGTCATACGGCAGATATGCCGAGCAGACTACCAGTTTGTTCATGTGGCCATTAAGTTTTATTTTTATGAGGGCGGCCGCTAGATCCCTTGAGCAGTGGCTTCTTAGGCCCACGGCATGCAGCCTTTTGTTAATTAATAAGCCTGATCTGGGCCCGGCCACTGTGGTATCTTGTATCACGGTGCCCCAGTTCGATTTTAGCTCTCCTACATGCCCCATGAGTATCCACGGTTGTTGTATGAGGATAATATCTGTATGCATCACTGTTATGCGTCGTCGGAGTAAGTCCGTAGCCGCTTTACAGTGCTGCAGGTTGATCTGCGAAAATACGGTTCCGTCGGAGGTCTGGAGGCTTCCGGCGTGTGCCTTTTCGCGTGGTTGGGGTTAAGAGGAAGCTACGTGAAGGCACTAGTCTCCTACACCCTACTTGGGGGGAGCCCGTCCCGGATTTTCTCCGGGCCTGCTCCCTATTCCCTTGCTCTGATGGATTCCGAGGGAGGCCGGCAGGATTTTCTGTTTTCCCCTCCAA
The DNA here is from genome assembly GCA_933228785.1 of Lasioglossum pauxillum. Classification (NCBI taxonomy): domain Eukaryota; kingdom Metazoa; phylum Arthropoda; class Insecta; order Hymenoptera; family Halictidae; genus Lasioglossum; species Lasioglossum pauxillum. The sequence goes on from OW121700.1 coordinate 25,059,940, forward strand.
TTCTCCTCGGTCCCCATTCTATGAGTGAGGGTAGCCCCGGTAGGTCTACCCCTGCTGATGCCTCTGTTAGAGGGCCCCCGTGTTTTGGTGGCTCCCCGTCCTTTGGGCGCTGGACCGTCTCTGCGCGGTCCCCCTCTCCAACAGATGGGTTCCGCGTGGTCGCTGGCGCCGGCCGTTCTGTGAGGCTGGCGCTAGTCGCCTCTGCAGCGGTGGCTTTTGAGGAGACACGGGTTGTCGTCGCAGTGACAGCGGGCCTGGACGGCGGGGTTGACTTAGTACAGTAAATCTTCAATCGGAGTCCTGGGTCGCCTATCTAACCGTAGTCCAGTGCCTACTCACTCCACTGCCGGCCAACGCTGCGCCGCGCCGTAGGGCGGCGATGTTTGATCTCGGCTCGGGTATATCGGTGTGAACACCACACATTGACTCGACTGAATCGAAGTCTCAAACTTCTTAATTTTAATGATCGGTTTATGGGACTTTAACTAGCTTATTCCTGGCGTTTCGCTGATTAAACTGGTACCAAGAACGATATAATTGGGCCAATATTTAGTGGTTTAATCGACGATGAAAGTTTCGAATGCAACGAAGAAGAGCGTATTGAAGAGAAAGAGACGCGAACAGTAGCCGTCGTCGGCACAGTTCAAAGGCCCGCGTTGTCGCTGTTCTTCGTTGCGTTCGAAACTTTCATCGTCGATTAAACTACTAAATATTGGCCCAATTGTATCGTATTTGGTATCATTTTGCATTAGAAAAATGCCACGAATATGTTGGTGAAAGTTCCATAATGATATCATAGAAAATAAAGAAGCTAAGATTTTGGTGTTTCATTGTGATGACGCACGGGCCTTTAAACTGTGCCGGCGACAGCGACACGCTTCGGCCACGCGATCCTATTTCATTCTGTCCTTCTCTATGTTCGGCTCGTCGTTTGAAGTCTCGGCGCGGTCGACGGAGTCATAAAAAAATAGCCTCTCTACGCTACCCAAGTCCGTTCAACACACGGGTGTTGGGACTCCGATCGAAGAATTACTGTATCCACCCCGTCACTCCTAGCTGCCACAGCGGCGTTAGTGTCCCCCTGTCCGCTGCTGGTTGATCTAGGGTTGTGACCCTCGCGGGGGCGGTTAGTTCCCTCTTTAAAGAAGGCCTTCACCATGCCCACGTGGGCCACGTAACCCTTAGATCTTAGGATCTTCAGGGAGTCCGCATCAATGCCCATGACAAGGTGCGTCCCCCCGTCCGCGTCCCTCCGGTCCCACACCCGCCAGAGGTTGGTGCAAAGGCCCTGATTTTGTTTGGCCAGCATTTGTAGCAGGACCTCACTCTTTGCAGTGGGGCGTGGTACAAAGGTGCTAACCTTTTTATGCCTAGGGAGACACTCCCTTTCCTTAAGGTTCAGGGATGCGCCCTCCCAAGGCCTAATTTTATCAAGCGTGGATGTCAACCACGCTTTCGAGTCCGGGTTGGTTATCCATATGATGCCCTGCACCGCCCTGCACTCATCGAAAAGGGGAGGTACCTGGCCCTCGGGGATGGCGTCAATCTTCGCCCCCAGAGCCCGGATGACACCTTCGCCCTGTACTGGTGATAACAGTTCCTCCGGGTAGCCGGGCAGCGTAATAGCTACCCTTCTACCCGAAACCACTGATTCACTGAAGCTGGAGGGGCCTCGAGGAGGCCCCCTTTTTTCTTATGAGGCTGTTCGGGGGTGTCGTCTGCGGGTTGTCGGTCCCTTTTTATGCCCCGACGCACCCCGGCGTCCGCACCTGCAGCAGCCTCAGTGACCTTGGATGGGCCAGGTATTTGGACCCCCAGAGACAATTTGGCTCTGCGTGCCCTTTTCCTGGCCGCGCCGCTGGTCTTGGACTTAGTGGCGGCCACAGCAGCGGGCGGGAGCTGCCCGGTACCAGGACCGATATCTGCCCCCGCGTCCGCAGTGGACAGCACAAAGACAGTGTCAACAGCGGGCCTGACTTCGTGTGGCTCTACTGTCGTAGATGCTACCTCAGCCAGGTGCATAGCTGTGACGTCTGTGTCGGTAGGCGAAGTCCCCTCCTCCGAGGGTGTCGTCGCCTCACCGGCCTCGTTGTTAATATTTAAATTTTTTATAAAATCTTCGAATTCCATACAAATCCCACGAGAAGTCTAGGAAACATACTGTCCGCCCCAGAGAGCCTGGTATGTGGGGGTAAGGCTAGAGAACCACGGGGGGTCGCCCGGTACCCCGTAGGCATCGACACCATGTAACCCCTGGTGCCATGCAGCCCTCGGCACGATAGCTCCCACCTTGGCTTCGGAGAGTTGGTCCGCGGCAGGGCTTTCGTTCACCCACTTACGGTTTTTAGGCTGCTCGGGGTCCCTATGGCACCTACTAACCTGGGCTACCGCCGGGGTCGTCCCACGCAGGCCTGGTGATGCTGGAAGCACAACCGGCCTACGTGGTCCAGGCCCTTTTTTTCCGTGTGAAAATGCTTTCCGCATACCTCGGCATCCTGGGGGATAACCGAGGTTATGTGGGACTTTCCTCGGGTGGGGGTCGAGTCGCTTGCGACTCGATCCCCTCCCGAGGCCTACCGCACTAAAAACACACGCCCCCTAAGCTATGCAGGAGGTGCCTGGATCTCCCGAGAACTCAACAGTACACCTCCTAGCTTCTCATGCATCCCGAGGGGAGGGGTTAGCTCTCCCCATACTTACTCTAACCGGACCCCGGGCGGAGGGACCCGCAGCTCCCGGAGTCCTCCTACCCGCTCGGGCAGGGGACCCGTGGGTTCTCCGCCCGGCCAGGGCAGGAAGGCGCCGACACCGGCAAGGAAGGGTCGTCGGAGGCGCATCCGAACGCCCCGACCCTCCCCACCCCACCCCCCCACGCGCCCCACCCCAGAGTACGCCTCTGGGATGTGGCCGGCACCCCGCCACAAATGTGAAAGTCTCGGGGTGCCGTGCCACCACGGGGGGAGTACACTCCCCCCCTAGGGCCGGGGTCAGCCTCACCCCCCGGCCCTGCATCCTCCGCCCCCGGGGCGGGGGCACACGACGGCGCGAGGGGCGAACCCCTCGCACCACCAAGGGAAGCCCCGCCCCCGGGAGGGGGGGGATTAGTTGGCGCGAGGAGGATTAATCAGAGAAGAATCACCGTCCCCCCACCATGGGGGACCACCGCGACACGGGGGGACGTCCCCCGCGCCGCACTCCTCGACCCCGTCGATCCCCCTCTCCTCCCAGAAAAGGGGGGCTGCAAACGACGGCGCGGGGACCTCCCCGCAACATCCTTCTCCTCGCAGAGCGCGGGTCTCGTTCCCGCGCCCGCTCGGCGGCCTCCTTCTCCGACATTACTGTCTCATAGAAGGAGGCCACCGCCTTCGCCGACCTCCCGCCCTTCATCAAGCGGTCGAACAAGATCGGGAGTGAGAGGTCCCACCCCTCCATCGCGGCTCTAAGGACACGGCGCAGTCCGGCCCAAGCCGGGCACTCCTCGAGTGTATGCCGCGCCGCACAGTGGTCGGAAATCGCCAAAACGTGGCCAAAATAGGAAGGAGTACTCCAATGTAGTTCAAAATTGATATTCTTAGGTTTCTCGGGTCGCTGATCATAAATCTGATGTCAAAAATTAAAAAAACAAAATGGCGGATTCAATATGGCGGATGCGCAACCCAAAAAATTATTGGACTCTCTTGAAAATTAGTATTCCCATAGTTTTCGTGCCGGCGAATATGAATCTGATGTCAAAAATTAAAAAAACAAAATGACGGATGCGTAACATGCTATGAGAAAAAATTATTTGATTTTGCTAATAAAATGATTTACCGAAATTTGATTTCGCTAAATGTTTTATTGTACTTACCGATGGCTGCTTCAAAATTAATGGATAAAAGATTATATTAAATGAGCGACAAACAATAGAAAACTAAATAAGGAGAACATTTTATTATAATAAATAATATTTATGTAAGAAAATACTATAGATGAGAGAGAGAAGTGGATATGCGTTCCAGTAGAAAGGATGATTGGTGTGGGAATTCAATGATAACAACCATTGACGGTGAAGCCGTCCGCCAAGGAGTGCGATTTATTAAAAGAACTTTAAGACCTTGACACTGCGAGAATGAGAAAGTAAAAGTAAATAAAAATAACATTATATGACAATAAATTATAATTAAAAAAGATAAAGTATTATTAAAATACAATTGTTTGGGATTGGCTGAATGTGTCGGCAGCGTGAACGCGCCGATTCACTGCGCCGCTCCGCTATTGGCGGACTCGTACGATAACCGCGAGATCGAGAGTCGATAAGCAGCTCGCAGTAGCTTAGACCAGCACCGTCGAACGTCTATTGAGATCGATTATCGACCCCAAAATGGGGATTCCTATTGGCTGATCGATCTATCGATCTGCCAATCAATAGTTCGACGGTGACGGTAAACTGCCAGCTGTTCGACTCCGATCTCAACGTTAATCAGTCGTTCTCACTCTTGCTCACGAGAAACGTCGTGCGTCGTTTGACCGGTTTCGCGAGTAAGACAATCGATTCATATCGCTAAAGAGCTTACAAAAGTCGCGCGTCGTGGGACCAGTCTTTTTAAGCTAATTAGTTTCAAACTCAGTTCTCAGCAACGCAGCTGGGAAAATTCACTGTTGCAAGAATAACCGTTGTTCAATTCTTTATTCTGCTCTAGCCAAAACATACAATTTTGGCTAGAAGACTGTACATAGTTCTTTTGTGTATAAAGTTTTAGTGACTACCCGCAAGACGGGAATAAAGTGTGCTCGTTCCTCATCGAAGAGTATTCTATCCCGTCCAATCCTAAACAACAATAATAAATCTAATGATTAAAAAAGTAACTAAAAAATATAATCTAAATTCGCATCCTGGTCTCGTCTGAATAGAAAATTTTGCCCTCGTGTTAGTCAAATTGCTCTTCTGTCGCAGTATCATTAGTAATTGCTGGAGATTGTAATAATTTGACAGCATCAGGGCACAAACTTTTCATCTTTTTTTGCGGCAATTTTCTGATACTGGATATCAATGGATCCGAGGATATAATGAGCCGCAATAGCACATCTTCCATTGTCTTACTGCGGTCGAACTTCCTCGAATAATCCTCTCGAAATTTTTTTATGCATTTATGCAAGGCTTCTTGTGCGTCTTCGGACATTTGTCCAATTGGCAGTAACGCAGCATCTATTATTTGCGGTCCATGTATGAACACTTTATGCAATGTTGTGGGCATGTAATACCATGGATATAGCTCCACAAACATTCTCGCAGTTTCCTGTGTATATTTTCCGAATGACGAAACATTCACTGTATGACCACAAGAAATTGTTTGTAAAATAGTGTGGAATCTATGGATTAACGTTTCGTTAATTCCTGTAATCGATGAGGATATTGCGGCGTTTTCGAAAAACCGACGAGCAGTATTCCCGTCATTTGTACTGCCAAATCCTTGTTTCGGGCGATCAACAAGAAGACCCAGCTGCGTACGAAAACCCTTTTGAATGTTTTGTTTCCTTTTTTCCACATTTTCTTTCTCTTCCTTTGAGCGTGCTTACCATTTCATGATATCAAGTTTATATGATAAATGCAAGCAGCATTCAAAAAATCGAATCCACGCATGCAGTGTAGATAATCCAAAATGCAAATTTTCTTTGTTAATTTCCCTTGCAAGGACCGCATCGATAGAATTAAATTCCTTAGATGTTGCTCCACACAAGTAGCAACGTTGCGTGGATTTCGTGGAAGAGATGGCATTGCATATTTTCCCATCGATCATCGTTAATGCCAATTTGAAATTTACAGCGATCTCCTTCCCACCAATAATGGTTCTAAATGGAACAAGTTCTTTTATTTGCTGCTCTATGTAGTCAACTTCATCCTTTGTGACTTTTGCGTCTTCATGAAGAAACTGCAGTCTTATTGGTCTGCAAAACCGCGGAGAAGACGTCCTTGGATTTTTCCAAACTATTAATCTTTGTTGGTCACACAGTAATTGTATTGGTACCAAGGAAGTCAAGAAAATATTTGCATCTGACTTCTCTTCGGTACTAAATACTTGTTTATACATACTTTGTCCTGAGCTTCCGTCACAGCCCCACTTACACATTAAAATCATTTCAGAAACTTCGTTTGCGGTTAATGTTTCTACCACAATTTTCTGCGTTAATAAAATCCGCGAAGCCGTCAAATTTAGTAGCGCCTGTAATTTTATTTCTGCACTATAGTCTGTATAATCATCATGTCTACTCGGTCTGGATAACACTGCTGTTTGGCTTCCAGTACCCTTTCATATGGCGGATATAACTGGCAATTATTGTCCATGCCGACAGTTCTTAATCCAGAATAAACGTTTCTTGATAATTTGTACTCTATTAAAACTGAGAGAGCAGCATTACCGGATAACGTCGATTCTGCGCAAGCTTCCACCGATTTACGGTACTTCGTAGCTCTCGATGGGCTTGCAGATGTCAAATCTTGGACGACTTTGCATGCATCTAATTTTCCTGAAGCTCGAAGACTCATTTGGCTCGCATAGCAAAGTTCTTCAGAGGAAAAGGTAGACCGGATTTCTTCTGTTTTTCGGCGTTTAGAACGATCGCTTAATTCGGAAAATCCAGCAGGGCGACGGCCACTTTTATGACTTGTCGCAGCCGCTGCAGGTAGGCGAAACGCTACCGAAACTTGCAGCCATGCGTCAAACTGCTTAAAAAATTTTTCTTCCTTTCTGCTAACTGCTTGCCACTTTTTTCTCATTAAAGAGAATAATTTCGACAAGGCCGTTTTCATGTTGGAATCAGTGATCTTGATTATGAATCCACTTTTCTCCAATATCTGGTCCTCCAAATGCTGAAGAATAGCACTTAAACTACTACCAAGGTTATTTCTAACCATGAGAAAAATTTCTTTTCTGGAGAAACGTATTTCAGTATCAGAAGAACCTAAAAGTATAAAAAAATAATGTGTTAATTAAAAATTTTTTTTTAAACAATAAACAAATTGTTGTTGATGTTCAAAACATGTATCAGAAAATTCTATAAGTGGAACCATATAATGCTTATTTAACAAACTTAATTATATCTTCTAACTTTCTCGAGAAAACATGCTTGTAACTAGTACCGTGACTACCTCTGCGTCACAAAAATGGATCGTATGACCAAATCCGCAATTCTCCGCAGCTTTTTTTTCAAGATAATATAAGATGAAAGTATCTACTATAAGATCCATCAATTACATCTGGAGCATATTGGGGTGTATACAACTTTTAGTTTACATTCTTAAAATCTGTGCACCAAATTTTATCTTTGACTTTATACATTATAAACACTAATTAATATAAATCTAATATTATTATTATGCATAGTACTTACTTCCAGGAATAGCATCCATTGTACACACAAAAAAGAAATTCACTTTTCGTAAAATTACAAGCTTCACACTTGTTTTCTCACACCGTAGTTCACTGCACAAAAACTGCGTGACGACTGAACGCGATATTTGTACTCCCACCATTTGACAGGTATACATAATAAAACCTTTTTACTTTGGGTTTCCCATAGAGTCATTATCTGAGTATCCAGTACGGCAAACCCCATCCGCCTAACGGGAAATTCATTTTTGGCATTTTGGCCACGTTTTGGCGCTTTCCGACCACTGTGCGCCGTGTCCACCTCCTCACCGCAGTGATGGCACTGCGTCGTCGGTTCCCGCCCCATCCTGTGCAGGTACTCACCGAAGCAACCATGACCGGTGGGCACCTGCGTAAGGCGGAAGGTCAACCCAACCCGCCTCCCGCACCATGTGTCGAACATGGGCAGGAGGACCCGGACTATCGGACGCGTCGAGGACGAAAGCATCTGCTTCCATCGCTCGAACACGTCCGCACGGGCCTGGACGTGGTCCAGGCCCTGGGCCGCCCAAGCTGACTCTCCTATAAGCCACCTGGAGACGCGCTCGGTAGGCACTCAACCCTACTGGGGGGCCTCGCGCGCAGGGTTCGAGGCATACACCCTTTCATTCGTTCATTCATGCATCCGATGCACTCACACACTCATACTGCCAATACACGGCAGGCCCTCCAGAACCAAGAATTTTTTAAATAAATTAATTTTTATTATTAAAACAATTTATTTAAAATTTGTTTAAAAACTAGAGGACTATTGATGCTCGCTCGCTTCGCTCGCTCGCGACTAGGGTTGTTGTTGCTCGCTCGCTTCGCGAGCTCGCAGGTAGGACTGCTCTTGCGAGAGGGTTAGTGATACGCATGGCTAGTAGGGCCTACTGCTATTAATGTTTTTTATTTGGTGTGTGACTCTCCAAGAGTCACACAAAGAACTTCCCGATTCGTTACTCCTTCGCCAACATCGCTAACATCGTTTTTTTTGTACTCCCATCGATATTCTCCCAAAATGTAATCTTGGGAGTAGAAATGATTAACCCACTCTTGCATTGGAATAACTTTCGATTATTCCAAGCGGTAACAATAGCATCAGTTAAAAAAAAAAATTTTTTTAAATCTAAAAAAAAATTAAGGAAAAAATTTTTTATTCAGCGACCGTTTCCTCGCAACGCGGAGAGGCTTCGATACGTTCCACGTTCACTTTTTCACGTCGCGGGAATGTTCCGGTCCTCCGATTGTCCACTATTCTGACCGTGTGAGAAAAGGGGACGTCTAGAATAATCCTGGGTCGTTTAGGGACTCCCAAGTATGGATTATACACGGTGCCCTCGCCATCGGAGCGGAGCTGTCGCACCAATTTGCGTATTTGATAACTCCGGCCGGCGCGACGCGGCATGGATGATATTGAGAAGCAGGGTAATGCTAAATAAAAACTAGAGGGCTATTGTTGCTCGCTCGCTTCGCTCGCTCGCGAGTAGGGTTGTTTTTGCTCGCTCGCTTCGCGAGCTCGCGGGTAGGACTGCTCTTGCGTGAGGCTTAGTGATACGCATGGCTAGTAGGGCCTACTGATATTAATGTTTTTTATTTGGTGTGTGACTCTCCAAGAGTCACACAAAGAACTTCCCGATTCGTTACTCCTTCGCCAACATCGCTAACATCGTTTTTTTTGTACTTTCATCGATATTCTCCCAAAATGTATTCTTGGGAGTAGAGATGATAAATTCACTGTTACATTGGAATAACTTTCGATTATTCCAAGCGGTAACATTAGCATCAGTTAAAAAAAAAAATTTTTTTAAATCTAAAAAAAAATTTTTTTTAAATCTAAAAGAAAAAATTAAGAAAGAAATTTTTTTTATGTAATCACATCGTTTTTTTTTTGTACTTTCATCGATATTCTCCCAAAATGTATTCTTGGGAGTAGAGATGATAAATTCACTGTTGCATTGGAATAACTTTCGATTATTCCAAGCGGTAACATTAGCATCAGTTAAGAAAAATTAAGAAAAAAATTTTTTTTATGTAATCGCGTTTGGTTCTTTGGTGGAAAATGTTCGTCCTCCCTTATAAATTGCATTGTAGAATCAACTCTTTTCGAAAAAAAACTAACAATCTAAAAAACTACTTGACCAATATGGACCAAAATCTAATCAGCTCTAAGTTACGACGGGGCACATCGATTGCATCATTCATCATCCTGATCGCGTTGTTACTTTTTCTGAAAACGTTAACGAAAAATTTGATTACATAGAAACGGTCATACGCACACACGCACACACACACACACACACACACACACGAACATTTTGCTGAAAATAGTCTAAAATGACTGCAATGACCATGAAACGTGAAGATCTGCTAAAAAATCGATTTTCGATTTTCGGGGTAATTACAATAACTTCCCTATAAAATCGGGAAGTTAACTAGAGGGCTATTGTTGCTCGCTCGCTTCGCTCGCTCGCGAGTAGGGTTGTTTTTGCTCGCTCGCTTCGCGAGCTCGCGGGTAGGACTGCTCTTGCGAGAGGGTTAGTGATACGCATGGCTAGTAGGGCCTACTGATATTAATGTTTTTTATTTGGTGTTTGACTCTCCAAGAGTCACACAAAGAACTTCCCGATTCGTTACTCCTTCGCCAACATCGTTTTTTTTTTTGTACTTTCATCGATATTCTCCCAAAATGTATTCTTGGGAGTAGAGATGATAAATTCACTGTTGCATTGGAATAACTTTCGATTATTCCAAGCGGTAACATTAGCATCAGTTAAAAAAAAAATTTTTTTTAATCTAAAAAAAAATTTTTTTTTAAATCTAAAAAATTAAGAAAAAAATTTTTTTTATGTAATCGCGTTTGGTTCTTTGGTGGAAAATGTTCGTCCTCCCTTATAAATTGCATTGTAGAATCAACTCTTTTCGAAAAAAAACTAACAATCTAAAAAACTACTTGACCAATATGGACCAAAATCTAATCAGCTCTAAGTTACGACGGGGCACATCGATTGCATCATTCATCATCCTGATCGCGTTGTTACTTTTTCTGAAAACGTTAACGAAAAATTTGATACCATACAAACGGACGTACGCACACACACACACACGAACATTTTGATAAAAATAGTCTAAAATGACTCCAATAACCATGAAACGTAAAGATCTGCTAAAAAATCGATTTTCGATTTTCGGGGTAATTACAATAACTTCCCTATAAAATCGGGAAGTTAAAAATATCATCGGCATTATATCATATTTGGTTTCATTTTTTTGCATTAGAAATTATTGGAAATATGGTTTAAATAAACTGAACTATGTTTAGAATCAACAAACTATCATTTATTTGATATGCAAGGAAGGACGTCGTGACACATTGAAGAACAGAATGAAAGTGAAGCATGAAACAAAAATAAACTATGAAGTGGTGTTCAATTACATAAAACAAATTCATTTTTGTTTTATTAATTATATAATTTCAAATACACCAACACGCCCCCTCAAAAATGAATTGGTTATATTTTTAACTCTATTTAACTTTTAACATTTAAAATGTTACGAGCCAGGGCCGCGAGCAGCACGAGTGGCCGGCGAAGGGTTGTTACCCTAGGAATATGGTAGCAATTTGTTAGTTAAGGAATGCGGACGAACCCAATGCGAAATTGGGGAGCCGCTAGGTTTATAGACAGCGAGGACGAACCTGACGCGAAGTCAGGGAGCCTCTAGGAGGTTGTATAAGAGTACAGACGAACCTGATGCGAAACCAGGGAGCTGCTAGGATGCGGACGAACCCAATGCGAAATTGGGGAGCCGCTAGGATGGATAAATCTCTGTTTGGACAATTGGAATGTCGCGAATGGACCTGATGCGAAATTAGGGAGTTGCTAGGATAATTAGTAAGCCTCGTAACTAGTATAATTTAATTGATACAATCCGAGCGGTAAGATTGTATCGTGTGGGGACGTTCAATTACTTGATTAGGATATTGGTCAATAATTGTGGGTTTAATGAATTCGTGCTAATTATCAAAGAACACAGATATATTCTTACTATAAGACTTCGTGTTACAATTGTGTAATTGTCGCGAATTGAGTGAGTTTAGAATGGAAAGAATAGAAAGATGGTATTACCTAATACTTAGATGCACGGTGTTGACGCACTGGCAATGCGGGGGTCTCGGAGCAACCTTATAACTGCCTAATAGATGTTAACCGAACTTTCGGAATCTACACGGTTAAACTTTGATTCGAAAGGAACAAACGCCCGATCTCACTGGTAGTTGACTTCCGAGATGCAGCACGACGCGATACGATTCGTGATTACGACAGTACTAGCCCACGAGAGTAGAAATGCAAGGGCTTATATACCCCTGCAATGACGGGTGGTACTTGTCAGTACCCTTTCAGTGAACATACGTATTTTGTCAACGTCCAGTTGGTCGTGCGTATGTTTGGGCCCTAAACTAAACTAAACAGCTATGTAGATTTATCTAGGGTGGTTCTGTTCGTTTATCTAGGACAGTTCCTGCCAGAGATGATATTGAACACCTGTTCGTCATCCGTAACAAAAACAATAAACAACTGTCCTTCCTTGTTTTTTTCCTGGGAAATACATATAGTCCAACATTTGTTGCGTGGATTAGGAAAACCCAGTAAAAACCTAATCAGACCATTACAATTTCTTAAACTTATAAAAATATCATATTTTTAATATGATTCCAGTCCCATTCTTGTTCTGAATTTCATAAATTTAACTGTAGGCAATGGCTTCGTAAACATATCTGCAATCTGGTTTTCTGTAGAGACAAATTTAAGTTTAATTTGATTTTTCTCTATCTGTTCTCTAGAGAAGTGATATTTAATATTAATATGTTTTGATCTCTTGTGATTGCAAGGATTTTGTGCTATACTTATATAGCCATTGTTATCCTCATAAATAATGATAGGCTCTGAAATATTTATATTTATGCTCACTGCTAAGGATTTTAACCACAATGCTTCTCTTACAGCCTCGTAGAGTGCCATATATTCCGCTTCAGTAGATGAAGTTGCTACTGATGCTTGTCGCCGAGTCAACCAATTTATTGTGCATCGTTCAAATAATTGAAATAAATATCCTGATGTACTTTTTGGATCATCGTTATCCTGACCTCCCCAATCCGAGTCAACAAAACCACTTATAATTTCTTTATAATTTCCTTTTTTATAGCATAACTTCAGATCACTTTTCAGGTATCTCAGTACCTGTTTCAAATTTTGCCAAAGCTCTTTATTCTCTTTGTTGGTATACCTGCTTAAAATATTTATTGCAACACTTAAGTCAGCTCGCGTACATACCATTATGTACATTAAACTACCAATTAAATTTCTACATGGAGCCTCATATTTTTCATTTGAATTTAATGCTAAATGGTTTAATTTACTCGGAAGAGGTGTACTGACAGGTTTACAATCATTCATATTGAATTTCTCTAATACCGTTTTTATATATGCACTCTGATCTAGCGTGATTTTACCATGACTTCTCTCAACTTTTATCCCCAAAAAAAGTTTAATATCACCTAAATCTTTCATACAAAACTGATTCATCAAATAATTTTTAAAGTTGGTCATGGTTTCCTTATTAGCAGTTGCAATCACAAGATCGTCTACATATAATACCACATATATATTTTTAGATATATTTCCTTTATCTAATAGATAAATACAGCGATCAACTGAAGAACTTCTAAAACCTTTTTCTACAAGACATTTTTCAAACATTTCAAACCAACATCTCGCTGCCTGTTTTAATCCATATATAGCTTTATTTAATTTGCAAACTTGATTAAGTTTACTGACGACTCCTTGAGGAACTTTCATATAAATTTCCTCTTTTAACATACCATTTAAAAATGTCGTCTTCACATCCATATGATGTATCATTAAATCAAATTGATTTGCAAAAGCTATTACAAATCTGAAACTTGCTATTCTTGCAACAGGTGCAAATGTTTCATTATAATCTTCTAAATATTGTTGACTAAACCCTCGAGCAACAAGCCGAGCTTTGTATCTCAGTGGATTTCCATATTCATCATTCTCAATTGTAAATATCCATTTACAGTCAACAATATTTTTATACTCAGGCTTTGAGACCAAAGTCCACGTATTATTTGTTAAAAGTGAATTTATCTCTTCATTAATAGCTTGTTCCCATTGAGTTCTATCTACTCTAGTTTTAATTTCATCAAATGAACTGGAAAGGGTATAGCCGGATAAGATAGTCCAAAATGCCCTTGAGCCGAATTTTATCGATAATGTGCCATTCGATAGAGCACCAAGAAAAACAATACTGTGCAAAGTTTCAACCCTGTATCTCGATCGGGAGGGTAGTTATGGGGTAAAATCGAAAAATCAGTTTTTGGCTTATTTTCCCTAGTTAATGACGTTTAGAAATTCTGAGAAAAATCTGACACATGTCAAGAACCCAAATACATACTTTGCAATTAGTTTCAGATTTTTAAAGTGAAAATCCTGCTTGTAAAAAATCAAAAACCTCAAAAATATCGAAAAAATGCAGATTTCACATGGAAGTTCTAGAGTGACAACATTTATATTTTTACAGTAGCAATATATTGTCATAAGTATTGTTCATGAATTTTTTCAGATTTTTTGGTTTGGTGCGCCGTTGTTAAAAAAAATAAAAACTGATATTTTCGACGTTTTTTCCGCGAAGAACTAAGCTAACCTTAAAATTATTACGTTCTATTTGTTCTGCAAGTCTATCAGGCACTGATAAACCTTGAACATTATTAAAAAATAATTAAACAATGAAATCGGCTTGATTAGTATTTTTACTATGTCAGCGTATTACATCTGAAAGTATTAAACTCAATCCCAACAGCTCGGTTGGCTCAGAGCGTTAGGCGCTCGACTGTTGATCTGCTTGTACTAGGTTCGCGCCCGGTATACGTACAAACTTTTTTTTACTTGATTAATTCTTTTTTTTATGTCTAACTATATAATAATCAATGGCATGTTTATAGATTTCTTTTAGAAGCAATATCTAAATATTAAAAAAATAATTTTAAGGTAAAATTCGCAAAAAAAATTTTGGAGCAATTGTTAACATCATCAATTTTTAGTTACACATCTTCTTAAATCTGGTAGTATTAAATATTTTCTGCAGTGAATCTATACGTGTCTTCGAGTTTTAAATACTCCGTTATAGAGAAAACGGTTTTGTAAAAGTTTTGTAAAAACGGACAAAGTGTCCGTGTTTTATAATTTTGTACCTTTAGCCCGTCCGTTTACCTTTACCTTTATGTTCACCTTTTCTTTTCTCTACTCGCTTTATGACTCTGTCGATCATCAGTACCAGGTAACGGATTACTAGGGTTGTCGTTACCTATTGATCGTTTATCGGTCGCGGGTGTAGCTGAGGGCAATGGTACGGTCAAAAATCTGAACTTTTACCCTCCAGACCCGGGTAGGGGAAAACGATACCCCGAAATGTGAAAATTGTTATTCCAAGCAACTCTGGTCATTCTTGGACCGAGCTCCGAACGGTGAAGATTGTAGTGAGTGAATTATTTCTGAGTTCTTTAGTTATTTTCTGAGTGTTATCAGCATGGCAAGTGAAAGGATAGAAATCGTTGATACCAAAACCTCGCGTGTTAGGTGTATTAAATGTAACATTCTAGTTCGGAAATTACGCGGTACAAGAAAACAGATAAATACAGTTATAGAATCAATGAGGTGGTCTAGAATTTTAAATAAAGAAGTGACTGTTGGTGATATACTCTGCAATAAGTGCCGCCTTTTTACATATAGAAAAGAAATCTACAAACATGCCATTGATTATTATATAGTTAGACATAAAAAAAGAATTAATCAAGTAAAAAAAAGTGTATACGTATACCGGGCGCGAACCTAGTACAAGCAGATCAACAGTCGAGCGCCTAACGCTCTGAGCCAACCGAGCTGTTGGAATTGTGTTTAATACTTTCAGATGTAATACGCTGACATAGTAAAAATACTAATCAAGCCGATTTCATTGTTTAATTATTTTTTAATAATGTTCAAGGTTTATCAGTGCCTGATAGACTTACAGAACAAATAGAAAGTAATAATTTTAAGGTTAGCTTAGTTCTTCGCGGAAAAAACGTCGAAAATATCAGTTTTTATTTTTTTTAACAACGGCGCACCAAACCAAAAAATCTGAAAAAATTCATGAACAATACTTATGACAATATACTGCTACTGTAAAAATATAAATGTTGTCACTCTAGAACTTCCATGTGAAATCTGCATTTTTTCGATTTTTTTGAGGTTTTTGATTTTTTACAAGCAGGATTTTCACTTTAAAAATCTGAAACCAATTGCAAAGCATGTATTTGGGTTCTTGACATGTGTCAGATTTTTCTCAGAATTTCTAAACGTCATTAACTAGGGAAAATAAGCCAAAAACTGATTTTTCGATTTTACCCCATAACTACCCTCCCGATCGAGATACAGGGTTGAAACTTTGCACAGTATGGTTTTTCTTGGTGCTCTATCGAATGGCACATTATCGATAAAATTCGGCTCAAGGGCATTTTGGACTATCTTATCCGGCTATACCCTTTTGCATATTAATGATTGTGCACACATAAGAAGATCGTCTAAAATATTACTTTCATCATAAGAAATATTAGGTTGATTCTTAATTCTATCACTCCTTCTAAGATTCTGTTTTTCTGGCATTTTTACTTTATCATTTTTATATAATGACTTTTCGTGCGTATCTATTTCTTTTACAGATACATTAGGTTCATCTCCTAATTTATTTTCAGGAATTGTACTCAAGTTTGATATATCTGATTTATCATTATCAGATTTATGAGGCTTTTCATTCAATTTTACTGATTTTGAACATGTGTCAGATGCATCAGTTGTATTACCGAAACCAGTATTATCCCTTTCCATCCTCATTTCTGGACGAGTTTTTAAATAATTGACTTCATCAATTATCACATATCTAACTATCATAAATTTACCAGTTCTCACGTCCCAAACTTTATAACCGTTTGGTTCATAACCAACTAGAATACCTTTCGATGATTTCTCATCGAACTTGGTTCTTCCAAAGGGTATAGCCGGATAAGATAGTCCAAAATGCCCTTGAGCCGAATTTTATCGATAATGTGCCATTCGATAGAGCACCAAGAAAAACCATACTGTGCAAAGTTTCAACCCTGTATCTCGATCGGGAGGGTAGTTATGGGGTAAAATTGAAAAATCAGTTTTTGGCTTATTTTCCCTAGTTAATGACGTTTAGAAATTCTGAGAAAAATCTGACACATGTCAAGAACCCAAATACATACTTTGCAATTAGTTTCAGATTTTTAAAGTGAAAATCCTGCTTGTAAAAAATCAAAAACCTCAAAAATATCGAAAAAATGCAGATTTCACATGGAAGTTCTAGAGTGACAACATTTATATTTTTACAGTAGCAGTATATTGTCATAAGTATTGTTCATGAATTTTTTCAGATTTTTTGGTTTGGTGCGCCGTTGTTAAAAAAAATAAAAACTGATATTTTCGACGTTTTTTCCGCGAAGAACTAAGCTAACCTTAAAATTATTACGTTCTATTTGTTCTGTATGTCTATCAGGCACTGATAAACCTTGAACATTATTAAAAAATAATTAAACAATGAAATCGGCTTGATTAGTATTTTTACTATGTCAGCGTATTACATCTGAAAGTATTAAACACAATCCCAACAGCTCGGTTGGCTCAGCGCGTTAGGCGCTCGACTGATGATCTGCTCAGTGTACGCTCGTGGCCGAGTCGCGGCACAACGATAGAGCGTCTGGTGTAATTTTCAAAGTAAATAAAACAGTCATATACTCCAAATACAGTAGAAGTGCATAACACTTCAAGACGGATCACCCAAACGATCAAAACAACACAGTGGATTCAAAATATCCTGAAAACACACCAAACACATCAGTTCAAGAGGAAAACCTAACCTCAAAACCGGCCAAGTGGCGCCCCTGCGAAATTAAGGAATTCGAAAAATTCCTTAATGCAGCAGGGTCGGGAACGCCAAATATAGTTTCAATAATGAAGCCAATCATTAGTGCATCCAAAAGAAAACAAAACCCAGCTGACAACCCAAAAATAATACATTCCAAAACGATGAAACGATTAGGCCCCAGAGACGACTCTCTGAAACTTACCTCACTGAATGCAGGAGACATGAAGTCAAGAGAAAACCTCCTAATGGAGGAGAACAAAAAACTGAAGGAAGAGATAGAAACGCTAAAACAAATATGCGAGAATTTAGCAAGAGCATCTCAACAGCCTGAACCAGCGACAACAATAACAACACCAAATACTGAGGAAAAAACTCCTATACCAATGGAAATGGAAAAGACACAAGAGGACAGTGAAGAAGAATTTACACTAGTTGAAAGAATAAAGAAGAAAAACCAAAAATCACAAGAGAGGAAGGCGATGGAGAATAAAAACACCACTGCTCTCAGCCAAGGAAACCAACAACAAAACAACGAAACCAGAAGGTCAGCACCAGTACCATCAACATTACCTACACCACCAAAAGGCACCCCGCAAACATTTTTCTACAACAGCAAACCAAAGCAAAAGGCCGCCACCAATAAACATCCTCGTACAAGACCCGAAGGACACAATCAACCTAATAAAGGAAGCTACGGGTAACACAAATCATTTTTATATTAAGAGAGTAAATACACACAAACACACTGTACAATTAAACAACGCAGACAACTTAGAAAATGTAAAAGACATACTAAATAGAGCAAGTACACAATACTATACATACACCCCAAAGTGGCTTAAACAACACAACCTTTTAATAAAAGGTCTACCCCCCTCCTTCTCGGAGGATGAAATAATGGAAGACCTCAAAAAAGTTTCCCAAAATAAAATTAGTTTTACCAAGGTGAGCCGCTTTACCACAAGTAATTCAATAAGAGAACAGAGAATACTCCCAATATTTTTAGTACAACTAGAAGCCGATAGTGACTTATCATCCATTAAAGATATAAAATACATACTACACCACAAAATTAGATGGGAAAAGCTGAAAGACCAAAGTATAAAACAATGCAAACGCTGTCAACGCTTTGATCATACAGCCACAAATTGTAACCTGAATTACAGGTGCGTAAAGTGTGACCAAGACCATGCCCCTGGGGAGTGTGCGTTGGGAAAAAATTCCCCTAATCCCTCTAACATCACTCCTTTCTGCATAAACTGTAAAGCTTTTGGACACCCAGCCTCATACAGAGGTTGTCCAAAAGCAAAAGAATTTATAAAGAATAGACTCAACAGAAAAACAGATTCTAATATAAAAGTTCCACCGAAGGAATTTAAACAAACCAGCATCCAACCAGGAATTTCATACGCTGCTATGGCATCAGCCCAGAAAACAGACAAAACACCTGAGATTATACCACCCCAAATCCAGAACACAAATGATACTGAGATTAGTTCAAAAATAGCTTTTTTAGAAACCCGTACACTAAACTTAGAAAAAACACTCTCTGACCTAACAAACAAATTCGATTCACTCGGTGCACAACTAAATCATATTATCTCCTTATTTAGCAATGGCTTGTAACGCAATCACCAGGAACACAAACAAAAACAATTTAAAGATCATCTCTTTAAACACAAATTCAATTATAAGCAACTCGAAAAGAATAGCACTTATAAAATTGATAGAAGACAATGATCCGGATATTCTACTCCTAAACGAAACCCATCTGAAACCAAGACACACGTTTTACCTAAAAGATTACCAAGTATTGGGTTGGCAAGAAAGTAATTTCGGTATTTTTAGATGAAATAAAATCCAATTTTTTTATCAAAGCAATGAACTTTAATCAATAAAATATTTTCCATTTTGTTGTATGATCTTTTGCCATCTTTCTGGTAGCTTCATAATTCCGCGCTCATAAAACTTCTGATCCTTTTCGGTGAAAAACTGATCCAAGTGCGATTTCAGATCATCATCATTAGTGAATGTTTTACCATTCAAAGAGTTTTGTAAACTTCGGAATAAATGATAATCTGATGGTGCAATGTCAGGGCTATATGGTGGATGTGACATCACTTCCCAACCAAGCTCCAATAACTTTTCACGTGTTACCAAAGATGTGTGTGACCTAGCGTTATCATGGTGGAACACGATTCGTTTGCGATTTGCCAATTCTGGCCGTTTTTCTTTGATTGCTATGTCCAGTTTTGTTAGTTGTCGACAATAAACATCTGAATTGATGGTTTGGTTCCTTGGGAGCAGCTCAAAATACACAATACCTTTGTAATCCCACCAAATTGACAACATGATCTTCTTTTGGTGCAATTCAGCTGTCGGTGTGGTTTGGGCTGGTTCATCACGCTTGGACCATGATCGTTTTCGAGTTGTGTTATTGTAAACAACCCATTTCTCATCACCGGTGATGATTCGCTTGAGAAAAGGGTCGATTTCATTTCGTTTGGGATGCATATCGCATATGTTGATGCGTTGCATTAAGTGAATTTCTTTCAACTCGTGTGGAACCCAAATATCGAGCTTCTTAACGATTCCGAGACTTTTTAAACGATATTCTATGGTTGTATGCGAGACATTTAACCTGTCTGCAATCTCTCGGACAGTTATATGACGATCCGATTCAATAATGGCTTTCATTTGGTCATCATCAACTCCAGATGATCGACCAGAACGTTGGTCGTCTTTAAGTGAGAAATTTCCAGAACGGAATTTTTTAAACCAATTCTGGCACGTGCGTTCTGTTAAGCAATCTACACCGTAAACTTCGCATATATCTTTGTGAGCCTCGGCAGCTTTTTTACCTCCACGGAAATAAAAAAGCAATATATGCCTATAATGTTCGTTTCTGCACTCCATGTTCAAACTGACACAGAACTAACAATTTTAATCAAAATTACGTGTAATTTGCTTCAAAAGTAACCTAAAAGATGCAGTTATGAAATGTCAGAAAGAAAACAAACGCAACGTTAACAGAAGCCACTCAAACAAAACATAACGCCATCAGTTAGTGAAAACCGAAATTACTTTCTTGCCAACCCAATAATTAGATCTGACAGATTAACTGGCAAAGGAGGTGGCATTGCAATCATAATTAGAAACACCATAGAGTTTAAACCAATAGAATTTAACACAAACTTTGAGACAATAGAAAAAACAATTGTACAAATTACCCTGAACAACGGTAAAACCCTCCTGCTGGCGGCTATCTATGGAAGAAAAAGAAAACCCACACTTTTCATAAAAGAACTGAATAATATATTCACAGAACTAAAATTACATTCACAAAACACCTATTACATATTAGCAGGCGATTGGAATGCTAAGCACACAGCCTGGAAGAACAAATTCAATGATGAAAGAGGAATCGCTCTTAACTCATGGATTCTTGAACATGACATAGAATACAAACTGAAACTACTCCACACAAACACTCCCTCATTTCCAAGATATGAATCCTTCATTGATCTAATTTTATTAGACTCCAGAATAGTGCTAAAGAATTCTTACACAGACCAGCTAAAAACTATCAGCTTCCCCAGTGATCATGAAGGCTGTCTGGCCATATTCGAACTCCCCGATACACAACTATCTCTCTCAGACACACACACAATCACAAAAAAAACTATTCAAAACTTAACGTAGAAAAATTCCAAAAAAATTAAGTAAATTCCAAACAACTATAGACCCACACTGCAACTTATCCATAGAACAAATTAAGACAGAACTAAACAACATTAGCAATGAAATAATTAAAACAGTCGACAAAACAACCCCAAAATGCAAACCCACAAACTCAACAGACAAATACATAAACCACAAAATCAAAACTTTACAACGCAAAGAACAGAAACTCATCTCACTGCTGAGAAAATTACGCAAACAACTTACTACAAACTCATACATAGAACACACTATACACAACGTACAACAAATGATAGCTGCCACCAGGAAAAAACTAAAACTAGAAATAGATAAACAAGTTCACACGTACTGGTTGAACCGAGTTAAAGCCATAAACCCTAGGAAACCAGACAAAATGTTCCCAGAAATTAACCGGATATTCAGAAAGAAACAACACCAAAGCATACCTCAATTCAAAATAAAACAAGATAAAATAGACTTGCTAAATCTTGCAAACATAAAGCCAGACCTTCTTGAAAAAGATGAAAACGACCTCCTCATCATACAAGATAATGCTCAAAAAGCTGACATCCTTGCAGCGCACTACGCCTTGGTAAGCAATAAAAATGAACACCTAAACCACCCCAGCTTCAGAAATCTGATTAACACTGAATCAGAAAAAATATCCAACGAGATAGCAACCCAAATACCAAATACCACAAGCGATTTTACCGAAACAAATTCAGCCTTAACCCCCAAACAACCTGACGCTATGCCAACATATTTTACAAACTTTCTACAAGTCAAATACAAATTTAAGTACCTCAACAACAAAAAATCCGCCGGGAACGACCAGATACCAAACTACATACTAAAAAAACTCCCAAACAAAATCATATGGATATACACAATTTTATTTAACAATTTATTAAATCACAGTACATTCCCCGAAGAATGGAAGACAGCTAAAATCATCCCCATTGCAAAAAAAGGTAAAGACCCTTCTTCCCCAG
Source organism: Lasioglossum pauxillum (assembly GCA_933228785.1). Lineage (NCBI taxonomy): Eukaryota > Metazoa > Arthropoda > Insecta > Hymenoptera > Halictidae > Lasioglossum > Lasioglossum pauxillum. The sequence continues at coordinate 25,082,021 of OW121700.1, forward strand.
ACAGCTACCGGCCGATCAGCCTATTACCAAATATTGGTAAAGTCTATGAGCGTATCATCAACGATAGGATTCTAGATTTCTGCGATACAAATAATATAATCCCCGAAAACCAGTATGGCTTTAGAAAACACCATTCCACAATACATGCCATCAACAAACTAACCTCCGACGTTAATCTTGCCCTGAGTAGTGGTTCCTGCGTGGGCGCCTGTCTAATAGATCTGGAGAAAGCATTCGACACCGTATGGATAGACGGGTTGATATGCAAACTGAAGCGAAAAGAATTTCCCCTCATCCTAATTAAACTAATTAAAAACATGATAAGTGACAGATCTTTCAGAGTTTCCATATCTAACGACAACTGCTCATGCCCCTTCAAAATAACCAATGGCCTCCAACAAGGAACCATAAATTCACCAATATTATTTAATATATTCACAAGCGACATTTTAAATCTATTTGGCCCGGAACGAACAAACTGCTCCATAATATCCTACGCAAACGACCAAATTGTGTACCACGCAGGAAAAAACCCCAAAAAGATACAAACGGTACTCCAAAACACAATCAATAGTATCTTTACATATTACACATCCTGGAAACTAAAGGTAAATACAAATAAATGCGAATCAATATTATTCAGACCCAAACTCAAAGGAAAAATAGGCTACCAACTAATTAATTACAAAACATTTCAACTCACAGGCAACAAGCAATCCGATGACAAAATCCCGCACAATGTTTCAGTCAAATACCTAGGCTTAACTTTAGACAGCAGGCTCCTATTAAATAATCACCCACAAATGCAACTTCAAAAAGCTAGAAAAGTTTTCGGAGCTTGTGCAAGACTATTCCACTCTCACACACTCAGTAGAAAAGCAAAATTAATTTGTTACCAACTCCTAATTAGACCCATAATAACATATGGCTGCGAGATTTGGTACAATATTAGTGCCTCTATTATGGAAGAAATTCGCATTTTTGAAAGACGATGCCTCAGAGCTTGCCTCGGATTGTACATGTCAGCCCACTCAAACTACAAAAGACACATAAACAACGAAACTATATACAACAAAGCCAATATCAGCAGAATCGATAACTTCATCATAAAAATAACACGAAACTACTTCGCCAACACACGACACGTCACAAACAATAGCCTAATATTCCCCATTGCATATCCAGATGACAACTATATAAGAGAAACACTAACTTCAGGATTTATCCCTCCAGAGGCATTCGTATACTTAGACAAGTTAGGTTACATTCAAAACAGAAACGGAATCCCGATATTGTACCACATCCCACGACATAGAGGAAAAAAAGCCACAACGTACGCCCCCCAGGAGCATGATCTAATCACACCTGAACATGGTTACCGTTACAGCGCAGCTATCCCACATAAAGATCTCGTAGAAATCAAGAATATAGATTATAAGAGATATTGGTGGTTAGCCGATAGACTGGCACCTCATTAGTTTTCTACGAAATGAGCAAGTTCAATTTGTTATTGTTAATGAACTGCCATTCCCTAAAATTCCCAAAGAATCCTTGTGCAATCACGAAGAGTGTGCAATTATATCGACCTCGACGATAGTACCAAAGTACCTCTAGATCATAAGTTAGTAAATAAGATATCATCAACCTCACCTCATCCCACATCCACTCTTTCCTCACCTTCACAAACGCATCTTTCCCACGCGTACATCACCTAGCATAATTGTAAATAACATCACCCCATTATATCATCATCATCCCCCCCTCTCTCTGTCATTCATTTCCATGTACATATGTATAAAAATTAGTTTTAAGATTAAAAATAATCGACGCGAGTTCCTGTTTTTTGTTAAGGGCGTTTCCAGGAGCATGTGATAACCCGAAATGGTTGCGGCTGTGAACTGCATTCTATTCACTGCGAAAATAGTATTACGAGGGGTGAGCATCCGCCACTCCTCCGACTAAGAAAGAAAGACTGTAGACCGCTAATGTTCCTTTATACATTAGTATTTCTAAAATTGTTAGAGAAAACTTTTCGTTTATTTTTATAGTTAGTTTAAGAACTGTTAACATTGTATTGCCTTTAAATAAACAATTAAAAAGAAAAAAGAAAAGAAAGACTGATGATCTGCTTATACTAGGTTCGCGCCCGGTATACGTATACATTTTTTTTACTTGATTAATTCCTTTTTTTATGTCTAACTATATAATAATCAATGGTATGTTTGTAGATTTCTTTTGGAAGCAATATCTAAATATTAAAAAAATAATTTTAAGGTAAAATTCGCAAAAAAAATTTTGGAGCAATTGTTAACATCATCAATTTTTAGTTACACATCTTCTTAAATCTGGTGGTATTAAATATTTTCTGCAGTGAATCTATACGTGTCTTCGAGTTTTAAATACTCCGTTACAGAGAAAACGGTTTTGTAAAAGTTTTGTAAAAATGGACAAAGTGTCCGTGTTTTATAATTTTGTACCTTTAGCCCGTCCGTTTACCTTTACCTTTATGTTCACCTTTTCTTTTCTCTACTCGCTTTATGACTCTGTCGATCATCAGTACCAGGTAACGGATTACTAGGGTTGTCGTTACCTATTGATCGTTTATCGGTCGCGGGTGTAGCTGAGGGCAATGGTACGGTCCAAAAGCTGAACTTTCCCCCTCCAAACCCGGGTAGGGGAAAAGGATACCCCGAAATGTGAAAATTGTTATTCCAAGCAATTCTGGTCATTCTTGGACCGAGCTCCGAACGGTGAAGATTGTAGTGAGTGAATTATTTCTGAGTTCTTTAGTTATTTTCTGAGTGTTATCAGCATGGCAAGTGAAAGGATAGAAATCGTTGATACCAAAACCTCGCGTGTTAGGTGTATTAAATGTAACATTCTAGTTCGGAAATTACGCGGTACAAGAAAACAGATAAATACATTTATAGAATCAATGAGGTGGTCTAGAATTTTAAATAAAGAAGTGACTGTTGGTGATATACTCTGCAATAAGTGCCGTCTTTTTACATATAGAAAAGAAATCTACAAACATACCATTGATTATTATATAGTTAGACTTAAAAAAAAGAATTAATCAAGTAAAAGAAAATGTATACGTATGCCGGGCGCGAACCTAGTATAAGCAGATCAACAGTCGAGCGCCTAACGCGCTGAGCCAACCGAACTGTTGGGATTGTGTTTAATACTTTCAGATGTAATACGCTGACATAGTAAAAATACTAATCAAGCCGATTTCATTGTTTAATTATTTTTTAATAATGTTCAAGGTTTATCAGTGCCTGATAGACTTACAGAACAAATAGAACGTAATAATTTTAAGGTTAGCTTAGTTCTTCGCGGAAAAAACGTCGAAAATATCAGTTTTTATTTTTTTTAACAGCGGCGCACCAAACCAAAAAATCTGAAAAAATTCATGAACAATACTTATGACAATATATTGCTACTGTAAAAATATAAATGTTGTCACTCTAGAACTTCCATGTGAAATCTGCATTTTTTCGATTTTTTTGAGGTTTTTGATTTTTTACAAGCAGGATTTTCACTTTAAAAATCTGAAACCAATTGCAAAGTATGTATTTGGGTTCTTGACATGTGTCAGATTTTTCTCAGAATTTCTAAACGTCATTAACTAGGGAAAATAAGCCAAAAACTGATTTTTCGATTTTACCCCATAACTACCCTCCCGATCGAGATACAGGGTTGAAACTTTGCACAGTATGGTTTTTCTTGGTGCTCTATCGAATGGCACATTATCGATAAAATTCGGCTCAAGGGCATTTTGGACTATCTTATCCGGCTATACCCTTTAAAGGGGCATTCGCAGCTAGGCCCGTACCAAGTCATTGTCTCCCTGCGCATTCAAATCGTCAATGTGCAGTTGAGAATTTCAAGTTAAAATATTAACCCTACATTATTAAACACTAACGTAAAGAATACTTACACATTTTTCAGGGTCTTCTATTCCCTTGGCAACGATTTCATTTGTTTCAAACGGTCTGCCTTGACCGAATGCAATAATGCATTATTGCTGAGAGAGCTCAGTTTCGCGCGGAAATCGCGAAGAGCACTGAACTCTTGGCGCGTCGGAGTAATTTTTTATTTAATGTGAAAAGTGTTGTTCATAGTGCTTAGTGTTTTGTGTTTCGTTTTTATTAATTATTTTTTTACTTTTTTTTATCATCGATTATTTCACGAGCTTCGTTATGCCTCGACGGCCTCTTGATTACAATCCGCGAAATGTGCGTTTGATGCTTCGAGCTATTGACGAAGCAAATAGAAATTATTCAGAAGCTCGTGATATATATCGCGAATTACTAATTGATAGAGGGGGGTGGGTACGTGAAAGAGATATTCCGGACCGTCGCGAATTTCAAAGACTAGACCATCGCATTAGCGATGCTATAATGAATTCTAATTTTTCTTTACCAAATACTTCGAGACCAGGTCGCCCTCGTGTTCACTGGCGAAAAGAGGAACGGATTATTGCTCTTGCACGTGCCTTTCCGTTAATGGGCCTTCGCGGTATTGCTCGACGAATTGAAATTTCGCATACGACAGTTCATCGAATAATTCGCGAAGAAGGTTTACGACCTTACAAGTTTCAACGTGTGCAAGCACTTCTTCCAGGAGATTTTGTAATTCGTCGCAATTTTTGCCGGTGGATGCTGCATAAAATAGAAAGGAACGACGATTTTATTAAAAACATACTTTTCACAGATGAATGTAGTTTTTCAAATACCGGTATTCCAAATTCACAAAACACCCGTATTTGGGATTATCAAAACCCCCATGCAGTTATTCAACGTTTTAATCAAGGACGTTTTGCAATAAATGTATGGGCGGGTATCATTGGCGATCATATCATCGGACCTATATATCTACCGTCAAAATTGACAGGTCAAAGGTATTTAGATTTTTTAAAAACAATTTTTATTAGAAAATTGCGTGAAGTCGTGCCACGTGGACGGCGTCGTTCCATTTATTTTATGCACGATGGTGCTCCACCACATTCTCCAATTATGGTTCGAAATTTCCTCGACGAAATGTTTGGCACGCGTTGGATCGGTCGTAGACCTGCGCCTCATATTTGGCCCCCTCGGTCGCCAGATTTAAATCCTCTTGACTTCTTCCTTTGGGGAGCAGTCAAGAGTATTGTTTATAGGTCAGGCGGACATATAAATAATGTAGCGGAGTTGAAATTAAAAATTGAAAACGCTTTCGAAATAATAAAAACCAAAATGGAGATATGTGAAAGAGTGCAGCGGAATTTAAAGGAACGGTTAAGTGTGTGTTTGGACACTGGTGGTGCCCACATTGAACCAGGAAGACAGGCACAACTATTAAGAAAAATCGGCGTAAATGGTAGTGTGCTGTGGATCCGCCGAAGGAATAGAAGACCCTGAAAAATGTGTAAGTATTCTTTACGTTAGTGTTTAATAATGTAGGGTTAATATTTTAACTTGAAATTCTCAACTGCACATTGACGATTTGAATGCGCAGGGAGACAATGACTTGGTACGGGCCTAGCTGCGAATGCCCCTTTAAATTTCGTCTGTCTCGCGGTACGCACACGATCATCGTCTGTCTCATCGACACGGACGTGTGGACTGTAGTAGTAGGCTTTTGTCTATACGTATAATTCCACACAATCAAATTTTGCAAAAACTTTAACAGCTTATATCTCAATAACTATTTGTTTGTGACATATGGCTCCTTTCAAACTTTTCCTCTTCTCGATGAGTAGAATGCGTTGATGCAAAAAAAAACTTTAACACTAATTTTCTGTGTTATAAACAATTTTGCGGCAAGTTTCTCTTACAAATGTCCACCGATCCAGAGGTGTAAATTCACCCCTAGGACGGATGACCATTACTTTTTTTACACCCTGTACAACTACAACAGTGAATTTACGTTAATAGAAGCAACAGCTGGCTTGGTGCAGAATCCGTCTATCGTACCGAGCTACCTGGTGGGCTCAGACGTACAATACAGGGAATCCGTATGAGCAATGCGATAACTAGTTCAATATTACATGACTTGCGGTCGGCGCGGCGTGGCATGTGATATTGTGCAACTACAATAGTGAATCTACGTTAATAGAAACAACAACTGGTTTGGTGCAGAATCCGTCTATCGTACCGAGCTACCTGGTGGGCTCAGGCGTACAATACAGAGAATTCATATGAGCAATGAGACAATTAGCTCAATATTACATGCGATGAATGTAAAGGAGTCGGAATGATCGGGGATCGATTTAATTGTAGAAAAATGAAACTTTAATAATAATACGAAAGGAATATGCCGTTGAACGGCTACACTGAAGACTTATTAATACTAACGCGAGAGATATAAAATGCTATGTGAATGAGACGCGAGCAGAAGGTGAGGGGATGACTCCAGGTGGAGTCAGAGAAGGAACTAAATGCAACCGATGTTCCATTGAGCTCCTTCATTTTGGAGGTGTCAGTGGAGTAGGGTAATTAGGAGTGGGAGTGGGCGGCAGGTTGGGAGATGCTAACGCGAGGGGTAGGGATCGCTGGACGCGATGACGTACTCCGAGCGATAGGTTTTGGGAGTAGAATGGGAAAGAAAATGAAAGATAGAGTAGAGAATAGATGGTGCGTGAAACGCTTACGCACGACGGTGAATATGCACTTATAAACTATTGTGTTTGTGTTATAATGGTTGTGTACTTATTGCTAACGATATATATATGTTTATAATTATACGGTCTCAACCTACACAATACGTCATCGGACGTAACATCAGGGCAGTAAAGAACATTTTCAAGCACACCATTTACCATTTTGTTGCTGGTTACGTAAATTGTCCCCCTCTTTGTTGCTGTAATAAATGCACCATTTTTTGCAACAGAAATATTTAATGGCGGTTGTAAAATTGTAAAATCAGTAAATAAATCTTCCTGATTGACAAGATGATCGGAGGCTCCCGAGTCCAATAGAAAAGTCACTCCTTTCCCGACCTCCAGCTGACGATCACTTTTATTACATCAAGTTCGCTCATTAAACCACGCACTCTTAGTTTCCAGACATTTCGAGTACTTTCTCAAATACTTTCTCACTATTATTTTACAATAGCAAAAACGTTTCTGGGCCCATAACCTATTGGAAATATGGGTTAAATAAACTGAACTATGTTTAGCATCAACAAACTATCATTTATTTGATATGCAAGGAAGGACGTCGTGACACATTGAAGACCAGAATGAAAGTGAAGCATGAAACAAAAATAAACTATGAAGTGGTGTTCAATTACATAAAACAAATTCATTTTTGTTTTATTGATTATATAATTTCAAATGCACCAACAGAAATATGCCACGAATACGTTTTCCAAAGTACCATAAAAAAATTATGAAAAATAAAGAAGTTAGAAATTCAGATTAGTATACCTATGGAGACTTACCTATGAACCTTCCTGCTCGAGAAGCACAATCAAACTGATGCTATAAGCACACATGTTTCGTGAATTCCCCACTGAGAACAATAATTCATACTTCGTTCCATTTATTTTGTTCGATACGACAATCGTGTTTACAACAGCGTTAGCCGCATTCCATCGGCACAGATGCGAAATATAAATATCACAGCACGCGATGTCCGAAATTCCAACGCGCTAGCGTCGTCCAAAATAATTATATTTCAATATAATATCAATTCATTCATCAAATCAATTCATATATATATACAGGGTGGGGCAATAACTATTAGCACCTCAGATATCTTCGAAACTATAAGTTTCACAGAAATATTTGCTAAAATAAAATTGCACAGTACGAAGGGCGCCATTCGGTGGCGATAGTAGTTTTATTGCAGGTGGACGTACTTCGGACATTTGAAGGTCACCTCCATTTTTTTAAATGGATCGGTATGTTTTGGCTTCCGTATCACGATAGAGGATCTTAAAACGAGTTCAACGACCTATTACATAAGGTCATTCAAGGTCATAGAAAGTAAAGAAATGCGATAATACTTATGGTTTTAGTAGTAAATGAAACATACGTACTGTAAACAGTAGAGGAATGCGTAATGTCTACCGTTTACTTCACTGAGTTTAATCACTGCTTGTAAGGGCACTTTAACAGTTTGCAGGATAAGATAAACATGATAAGATTAGTATCGATAAATCAGTCAATGCGGCACGATGTATCCGTTTGAAGAGCAGGTCGATATGCTTCTTATTTATGGCGAATGCCAAAAAAATTCTGTAAGGGCGAAAAACTTGTATGCTGAACGATATCCACATCGGTCTCAGCCTTCGCGTCAAACATTTAAAAATGTGTGTGATAAACTTAGGCAAACCGGTAGTTTAGGTGTTCGTAAAAGTGAACGCCAGAAACAAGTAATTAACGAAGAAATGGAAATCAGTGTGCTCGCAAGTGTGTCTAGAAATCCTCATATTAGTTCGCGACAAATTGAACGCGAATCTGGCATCAGTAGGAGGAGCATACTTCGCATTTTGCACCGTCACAAATTTCATCCGTATCATGTTAGTCTTCACCAAGAATTGCATGGGAACGACTTCATGAATCGCGTTGAGTTTTGTCGATGGGCTATACGTCAGATTCAAAACAATGAGTCTTTTTTTAATACCGTCTTATTTACCGATGAAGCAACATTCACAAATCACGGGAATGTTAATTTATACAACATGCATTTATGGGCAACGGAAAATCCACATTGGCTGCGACAGGTTGAACATCAAAAACAATGGTCTGTGAATGTATGGTGTGGTATCATAGATGATAACATTATTGGTCCTTATTTTATCAATGGAAATTTGAATGGCAACATCTATGCTAATTTTATTAAGGATACATTGGGTCTTTTGCTAGAAGAGTTACCTTTACTTACACGACAAACCATGTGGTACCAACATGATGGATGTCCTGCACATTATTCATTGTAAAAATTTCGAAATCGTTGGATTGGACGCGGCGGTCCAATATCGTGGCCAGCTCGTTCACAGGACTTAACACCTCCAGATTTCTTTCTGTGGGGAACACTGAAAGAGAAAGTGTACAAAGAAGTACCAACTACATCCTACGATATGCAACAGCGAATTATTGCAGCCTGTGCGTCAATAAGTTCTGACACCGTAAGACTTGCAAGTCAATCAATCGTAAAAAGAATTCAACAGTGCATTGACAGTGATGGTCAACATTTCAAACACCTACTATAAACATGTTTCATTTACTACCAAAACCATAAGTATTATCGCATTTCTTTACTTTCTATGACCTTGAATGACCTTATGTAATAGGTCGTTGAACTCGTTTTAAGATCCTCTATCGTGATACGGAAGCCAAAACATACCGATCCATTTAAAAAAATGGAGGTGACCTTCAAATGTCCGAAGTACGTCCACCTGCAATAAAACTACTATCGCCACCGAATGGCGCCCTTCGTACTGTGCAATTTTATTTTAGCAAATATTTCTGTGAAACTTATAGTTTCGAAGATATCTGAGGTGCTAATAGTTATTGCCCCACCCTGTATATATATATATATATATATATATATATATATATATATATATATATATATATATAATTCACATGAATAACCCGCACGCTTTTGAAGATATTAAATGCATCAGACCAAACTTACTTGATATCGAGGCGCTCATAATCTGATGTCATTAATTTTTCTATAGGTGGAGACGTCAAGGAGATATGAAGGTCAACTCTGTTTTTTTTAATTTTAAATGGAATTTATTTTTCAATACATCATGAATGTATTTTTCAATACATCAATTGATGCAGCCTACATTCGTTATAAAAAAGTACTAACCTATGCATGTCGAAAAGTTAGTGGTTCTGGAGATATTTCAATTTAAATAATGCTAAAACACCATTACCATCGTACTAACAAGGAGACCGCGCGGTCGATGGAACATCGATTTTCCTGAAACTTGCAGTATTTGAAGACGTCGTCTCCATATGTAATTTCGCAAAGCAGTAGCGCGCAATACTCAAGATTTTTCGAGAAAATTGCATTTGAAAATCGCTTTACTCGGTTATAAAGAGTTTGCGTCAATGAGTAAACATGACGATGAGTGGCTGAGGGCGTAGAGTGAAATACTAGTAATCTGTAGGTTGCTAGTTCGAATTCCTGCTGTCGTTATATTTTTTTTTTCTTGAAATTGATATCTACCTCAATTTTAATAAACCTAAAATCTATTATTTAAAAGTAATTTTTTTTTCAAATAGAAAATACATGTTTCTTTTATTTGTGGGAAATGGAGAAATAAAATAAATCAAACATAAAAAAAATAATACGAAATATTACTTTATAATACAACTTACTGTATTATTGGACATGTTCTTTATTCATTACATAGTAGTGTATGTGTGTGACACGAGCCAGGGTGATATTGATCGTAAAAACATGGAAAACAATAATTTTTGCGGCATCTAGCACACACTATAAACGCGTCCAAACTCTCTGATACTAGAGAAATATTTATGAATGTGAACGAAGTATGTTTTCCGATAGAAGTCCTCAAAAAAGCGTGTACTTGTACGAACGCGGCGTTTATAGTGTGTGCTAGATGCCGCAAAAATTATTGTTTTCCATGTTTTTACGATCAATATCACCCTGGCTCGTGTCACACACATACACTACCATGTAATGAATAAAGAGTATGTTCAATAATACAGTAAGTTGTATTATAAAGTAACATTTCGTATTATTTTTTTTATGTTTGATTTATTTTATTTCCCCATTTCCCACAAATAAAAAAAACATGTATTTTCTATTTGAAAAATAAAAATAACTTTTAAATAATAGATTTTAGGTTTATTAAAATTGAGGTAGATATCAATTTCAAGAAAAAAAAAATATAACGACAGCAGGGATTCGAACTAGCAACCTACAGATTACTAGTATTTCACTCTACGCCCTCGGCTACTCATCTTCATGTTTACTCATTGACGCAAACTCTTTATAACCGAGTAAAGCGATTTTCAAATGCAATTTTCTCGAAAAATCTTGAGTATTGCGCGCTACTGCTTTGCGAAATTACATATGGAGACGACGTCTTCAAATACTGCAAGTTTCAGGAAAATCGGTGTTCCATCGACCGCGCGGTCTCCTTGTAAGACGTTACACTAGTAAGTAAACCATGGACCTACAGGACTGAGCATAAGGTAGGTTTTTAGGCGAGAGGGAGCTCCAAGCGAGCGGGGAGGGATGGTCGCGGTGCGGTCATGTTACGTAGAACCACAAGTGTTGCCATCTATATAAAGTAGCGGAAACATTTAAAATGTACAAATGAATCACGTATATTCACCACATTTTTTAAGGTGATTCTAATTGTAAGTCAATTGTGACATGCGTAATAATGTTATTTCTATTTACGTATGTCTTATCATAAAGGATATATAAATGTTTTGAAAAATTATCAGTGATTTTATAAGAAATATGTAAAGGATCAATAACAACACGATGTACTTAATGGCCAGAAAACAATATTAATTTATTAAAATAATTTCTTTTGCTATTAGCAACATTGTTTTTTTGCTTACAGATATAATTGTACCTGACTTTAACGTAATTATTAATGATACACTTGATCAGGTGTATCCAGGTGTGACGTCACACTGTCCGTTTATCTTTTCCGAGCTGCACTCTCGGTTTTCCTATACCCATACTATTCCTATATCGGGTCTATAGGTATATATGGTCTAAGCGTGTATTGTACAGACCACGTGCTACAGACGCTACACTAGTATTTAAAGTCGCCTATAGAGCGCACCACATATGGTTCTGACCAAGATGGCCGACATGGTTGATACCCCTTCCGTCTTTTCTTACGCCCCCGCAGGCTTATGCTCAGTCCTGTAGGTCCATGAAGTAAACGCTAATTTCTGGGAACGGTGCGTCCTACCGCAGAAATAACGAAATTTTCTAAAGGCGCAACCCAGGGCACATAGAGTATGCCCAACCACATGACGTATGTAGTCTTTTGAATTTTTCAAGAAGACAAAAAAAGAAATAGAGTGTACGTTTTAATAAGATTATACGTTTTCAGAGAAATTCAATAGTTTTCTACTTATCAAAATGTTTACTATATGGCGTCGCATTAAACGAACATCGCAGCCTCGTTGCTCGCTTGGTTCCTTGTTATAGCATACTAATGTTGCAAAATAAATTGTCTTAATTAGTTTTTCGCAAACGATACTGTTGTAAACTCTAGTTAATGAACGGATCGTGGTAAGGACGTAGAAGAAAAGGTATTACAATGAATTATAAAACAAGAAACATATATTGAAGATAAAAGCAGGAAATTACAAGAAGACAATGAAAATGTTGACGTGAAAAGATGATCGAGTATGGTCAGTACGAATCGCAAGTATCGCGAGTGTAATCGTGCGCAAAGACGTAGTGTAGCGTGTCAGTATGACAGAGAGAAATTACAAGAATTCCCCGAGAGGCAAACGGTGCTCTCTTTTATACACGTGTGGGCCATCGGTTTTGGACGGATTACGGAGTGGGGTCTTTAAAATTAAAAGTGTAGGATCGCAGCAACGTTCGTTAGGGCATTGACCTAATAACCGGTGCTGCGGAGGAGACAAAGGAATATGGTAAAGGAATTGGAGTAAGGAAAACATGATGCGATGGCCCACGATACAATGTTACGGGTTCGATGAACGCTTCGATTCGGTGAGGTTTACATCAGCGGTCGATCACCTCGCCGGTTGTTGTCGAGTGCGTACAGCTGATCGTTGGTGAGGCATAAGAAACGGCCGGCGCTAGAAAGTTTTTGCCACACTGGTGTCGCGGATTACATGTGTATACATAATATTGATATTCCCGACTCAGGAAACGGGGATATTCAAAAATCGACGGGAGGTTTTTGAACATTCCGCCCGCCTTCGGCTGTCGCCGAATAGAACCGAACATGAATAGCGAATGACGAATAATTAATTATTGACCGGCGAAAATTACTGTTCCGATTTGCGGTACAAAGGGACGATTTTAGTGATCGGGCGCTTGAAATGACTCGTCGCGGTTTTCACGGTGACGACTCGGTTGAGACCGTCGGATCCCGGATGTACCTCGATGATGCGAGCCAACGGCCATTTGCAGGGGGGCGTCAGCTCCGATTTAATGAGGACCAGCTCCCCGATGTCCAATGACGGCTGCAGGGTGGTCCATTTCCTCCGCGTTTGAAGCTGATGCAGGTATTCGCTGGACCAGCGACGCCAGAAGTGTTCGATCCGTTGCTGCTGTTGCTGCCATCGGGAAAGTCGGTTCGTTGGAACGTCCTGCAGCGATGGTTCTGGGATTGCCAGCAGTGGTTCTCCGACGAGAAAATGGCCAGGAGTCAGCGGACTGAGGTCCTCTGGGTCGTCGGTCAGCGCTTGGAGAGGGCGTGAATTCAGGCAAGCTTCTACCTGACAGAGGACAGTGGTTAGTTCCTCGTATGTGAGAGTTGCGTCGCCGAGGACCCGCCGTAGATGGTGCTTGACCGAGCGGACAGCTGCTTCCCAGAGTCCTCCAAAGTGAGGCGCAGCGGGTGGAATGAATTTCCAACGCACGCCCTCGCTGGAGAGGTGATGGGAGATGGTCGCTACTTCCTTAGAGGAGGCTGCGAACATTCTGCGCAGCTCCTGGTCAGCTCCAACGAAATTTGTGCCGCAGTCGCTGGTGATGGTGGAACACAGCCCTCGCCGACTGGAGAAGCGGCGGAATGCAGCTAGGAAGGCGGCGGCGGTGTAGTCTGTGACTGCCTCGATATGCACGGCTCGCGAGCTGAAACATACAAAAATTGCGACATATCCCTTTGTCACCTTGTGTCCTCGTCCTGCCGTTGTTCGGATGTGTACGGGGCCAGCGTAGTCGACGCCGGTGTGTAGAAATGGGCGCGCTGGAGTCACCCTGGTCGGAGGCAGGTCGCCCATGCGCTGCTCTTTTGTTGCCGCCCGCCATCGGAGACAGACGATGCACCGGGAGATGCATTTTTTCACGGCCTGTCGACCTTGAGGAATCCAGTACCGTTGACGGATGGATGCCAATGTAAGTTGCACCCCTCCATGTAGGGTGCGCCGGTGATGATGGTCGATGATTAGTTGTGTGAGAGGCGACTCCGGAGCTAGAATGACTGGCTGCTGTTCGTCGTAGGACAGCAGCGAGTGCTTTAGACGACCTCCGACGCGCAGAATGCCTTGATCGTCCAGGAACGGCGCCATCGCCAGGAGCCGAGTGGATCGTCCGATTGGTCGCCTAGTTGATAATGCTGTAACGACGTCCGCGTGGTCGCAATGCTGTGCCAATTTGATTAGGCGGAGCTCGGCCTGTCGTAACTCTTCCGGTCGGAGTTGCGGGCCTTGCGACCCGTTCTGGGTCGTGCGGTTCCTCCAGCGTAGACACCAGGCGGTGATTTTCAGGAGTTGGCTGAGGGAGGAATAGCGAAGGAGAAGTGGAGGCACGACCGGCGTGGTGACATGAAAGGATGCCGCCGATGACTTTTCTTCCTCCGTTGTAGTAAGGGCTGGAAGGGCGTCGTCCCACGTCGAGAATGGACAGGTCAGCCATTCTGGTCCTTGCCACCAGAGGGGGTGGTCAATTAACTGGGATGAGGTAATGCCTCGAGATGCACAATCTGCTGGATTGTCCTTCGTGCCCACATGATGCAGGCGAATGTCTGGAACTGTTGTCTGGAAGTCCGAGACTCGATTGGCAACGTACGTGGTCCAGCGACACGGTTCGCCTCTCAGCCAGGCCAGTGCTACGGTGGAGTCCGACCACAGGTGCATCTCATCGATGGAAATCCTCAGCTCTCGGCGGGTGTGAGACAGCAGTCGTGCACCCAAGACGGCAGCACAGAGTTCCAGCCGTGGGAGAGAGATCACCTTCAGCGGCGCCGTCCTTGATTTGGCCACCAGCAATGAGACGGAGGTGGTCTTTGTAGGCTCGCTGATGCGGAGGTAGACAACCGCAGCGAATGCCTTCTCACTCGCGTCCACGAAGACATGCAGTTGCCGCGACGACTGCGCGCTGGTTACTCCTATCCACCGTGGAAGTCGAATTGCAGCTAGGGCGGACATCTCGGTCGTCAGAGCTCTCCACTGCTCCTCGGTCGAGGGGGGAAGCGCATCGTCCCAGTCCAGCTGTTCCTTCCAGAGCTGCTGCATAAGAATTTTACCTCGTATTATAAAAGGTGCCAGCCAGCCTAGAGGATCGAACAGCTTGGCTATCTGCGAAAGTACAATGCGCTTGGTCGGTTTCGAGGAGTAGGTGGGTGGTTTGACGGAGAAGGACAAGTCGTCCGTGTTGGGGTGCCAAGTCAACCCCAGCGCGCTGCAGCCCAGATCCGGGTGCCATGGGAGTGCTGATGACGTAGCGAGGAAATCGGGTGGCAATCTGGACAGTAGGGCAGGATGGTTGGCGTTCCACTTTTTTAAAGTGAATCCGCCCGCCTTGCAGAGTCCAATGATGTCCTCCTGCAGTCTCAAGGCCTCATCGCGGGTGTCTGCGCCCGATAGAATATCATCCACGTAGGTGGCTTCTCGCAGTATGGTGGCGCCGCTCGGGAATCTTGATTCCTCGTCCTTCGCGAGTTGCAGAAGCGTCCGTATTGCGAGGTACGGGGCGCAGGTAAGGCCGTACGTGACGGTAGTGAGGTGTTGAGGTACGATGGGCTGGCTCGGACTGTCTCTCCACAGAATTCGCTGATAGTCCCAGTCGTCGCGATGCACTCTTATTTGACGGTACATCTTCTCGATATCGGCGAGGAATGCTACCTTGTGTCGCCTCCACCGGAGAAGTACGTCCATTAGGTCGAGCTGCAGTTTTGGGCCTGCTGCGAGATGGGCATTCAGTGACGTGCCGGCTGAGGACGTCTTGGACCCGTTGAAAACTACCCTGAGTTTGATGGAGGAGTCAGAGACCTTCATCACCCCGTGATGAGGCAGGTAGAAGTGAGGGCGATGAGTGACCCATTTCTCGTCAGGTACAGGCTGCATGTGGCCAAGACGTCGGTAGTCCGCCATGAACTCATGGTAAGCGGACTGCAGTTGAGGGTTGCCTAGGAATCTGCGTTCGTTTGCCAGCAGAATTTTCCTAGCGATGCCATGAGTTTCCCCCAAGTCCAGTGGTGGGCTGCTAAAACAAAGCCTTACCACGTATCTGCCGTCCTCCGCGCGAGTATGGGTGGTTGCGAACTGCTTCTCGCAGGCTACCTCCTCGCTGGTCATGGGTGTGTCCGGCGTTGCTACCTCCTCCTGTTCCCAGAATCGGCGGACCAGAGAAGTCAAGTCTTCGGTGGTGCAGGCGCGGCTGAAGGCAGTTTGAGGAGGTGAGACGGACATCGTGGTAGGGCCTGATAAAATCCACCCGAATATTGTTTCCTGCGCTACAGGAGTGTGGCGACCACCGCGACGAATGCCGTCGAGAATCAACGTGGGGTATACATCGGCGCCCAACAATATGTCGATTGGCAATGACGACGAGACGTCAGGGTCGGCAAGGGTGAGCCCTGAGAGATGTGGCCACGTCCGTGACCCTTGATGTCCTTGAGGTCGGTAGGTAGTGAGGCGAGGCAGAATGAGCGCCTCCACTGAACGGCACACGTTCGGCTGGTCTCGAGGTGAGATGGTCAGCGTGGTCTTCCCCCGCACAGTCGCAGTTGGAGTTGCACCGGCTCCTACGACTACATGCGTGCAAGCTTTCCTCGGAGCTCGCAACGCTTGCACCACTGTTTCGCTGACCAATGTCACCTCTGAGCATGGGTCGATCAGAGCTCGAACAGTACGGGTTCGCCCATGTGACGCAACGGAGATGAGTGCGGTGGCGAGTAGGATCGTAGCTGGATCGTTGTGGCGTCCTGACAGGTTGGAGGTGACCATGCTGTGGACCTTAGTTGCGCCCACTCCTCGTATGGCGTCGTGGAGCGTCGTGTGATGTGGTTGAGCGCACTGGTGGCACGTCTTCGTGGTCCGACATGCATTCGCATCATGCCGTCCTAGGCAATTCTGGCAGAGGCCGGAAGATCTGACCCAGTGCAGTCTCTCCGTTGGAGGTTTCGCTTTGAATGCCTGGCAGAAATATATAGGGTGCCGGCCTTGACACAGAGAGCAGGTTGAACGATTCCGGTAAGCGTCGTTTTCAGTTGAGACATGATGAATCTTGACCTTCGATGTCGGTACTCGAGATGTAGAACGTCGTAGTCCATTCCGCGTCTCGATTGCTTCCAGAGTTCGCACTGTCTTCTCCAAGAATTCTAGGAACTCAGAGAGTGTCGGAGGATCCGTCCGGCTGCCTATTGACCATTCCCAATGCTTCAGGGTCTGGTCATCCAATGTTCGGACGACGTATTGGACCATCCACACTGATGAGTCGTCGACGGGGATGTCGAGGGAATTCAGCGTTGAGGAAACTGTACACATGCAATTCAGGATCCTCGTGATCTCTCCGGCGGTGTGGCTGCGAATCTCCTTCATACTGAAGAGCTGGTCGAACTGAGAGTCGACTAGAAGTCTTCGATTTTCGTATCGGTGCTGCAACAGTTCCCATGCTCGGTGAAAGTTCTGTCCAGAAATCGGCACGCGTTGAACGAGCTGAGCGGCTTCTCCACTTAGACTGGCGGTTAGATAATGGAACCGCTCTGCGTCGCTCCAGGAGTCGCGATTTAACACGAGGCTCTTGAAAAGATCCCTGTACCGAATCCACTCATGGTAATTTCCACTGAAGGTGGGCAAATCGGCTTGGGGGAGTGCAGACTGGGATACGTGCACCTGTATTGGCGAGGCGTTGACCGGTGAGGCTGTCGTGACGTGTCGTGCTTCGGCGCTCCGTCTGGTCTCGGATTGTGGGCAGTCGTTCGGTGGTGAAACGTCACTAGTCACCGAATGCCTGCTTGCATCGAACTCCTCGAACCACTCCATGAGCTCGCTCCTCTGTAGGCAGTATGCCTCTTCTCCGTCGTTGAAGATGTCCAAGGTGAAGTATTCAGCTTTTCGTTCATCTTCCGTGGCGGTATGTCGGATGCTCGCATCATTTTCCTGGAATTCTTTCCAGCGTGCGTCTAGATTCCGGAGCTGAACTTCGATGACGGCCCTCGTAGTCTTGGCCTTGCCAAGTTTGCGAACGTTATCGCAGGTGCGTGCCATACGCCTCAGCAAGATGTGTTGGTCAGCAACAAGTGTGTCCATGATGATGTGATGATGGAGAACAATAGGATGAATGAGAACTGATGAACGTGAGATGCGATGAAACCAACGAAACAGATGTGTTCACGAGGGTAGGAAGGTGAGGATAGGATTAGCTATAGGAACGGATTCAGAAGAAATCCGGCTCGAAGGACCAAAATGTTGTAAACTCTAGTTAATGAACGGATCGTGGTAAGGACGTAGAAGAAAAGGTATTACAATGAATTATAAAACAAGAAACATATATTGAAGATAAAAGCAGGAAATTACAAGAAGACAATGAAAATGTTGACGTGAAAAGATGATCGAGCATGGTCAGTACGAATCGCAAGTATCGCGAGTGTAATCGTGCGCAAAGACGTAGTGTAGCGTGTCAGTATGACAGAGAGAAATTACAAGAATTCCCCGAGAGGCAAACGGTGCTCTCTTTTATACACGTGTGGGCCATCGGTTTTGGACGGATTACGGAGTGGGGACTTTAAAATTAAAAGTGTAGGATCGCAGCAACGTTCGTTAGGGCATTGACCTAATAACCGGTGCTGCGGAGGAGACAAAGGAATATGGTAAAGGAATTGGAGTAAGGAAAACATGATGCGATGGCCCACGATACAATGTTACGGGTTCGATGAACGCTTCGATTCGGTGAGGTTTACATCAGCGGTCGATCACCTCGCCGGTTGTTGTCGAGTGCGTACAGCTGATCGTTGGTGAGGCATAAGAAACGGCCGGCGCTAGAAAGTTTTTGCCACACTGGTGTCGCGGATTACATGTGTATACATAATATTGATATTCCCGACTCAGGAAACGGGGATATTCAAAAATCGACGGGAGGTTTTTGAACAATACAACTCCTCATTATCCGGGTTTGCAGTATTGATCTTGGTTTTCTTCGATACTGTTAATTTAAATTTTCTCAAAATATATAAACCGCGCTCAATTTTGAAACTCTGCTCAGTGCTACATACAACATTTGTAAAGTTCGCCTTTCTGATTTTTTAAAATCCAAACATACTTTCTCGTATGTTTGTCCCTGACTTTTATGAATCCTAATCGCTTCAGCAGGAACCACTGGAAATTGACTACGTGTGATTTGATATTTTTCCTCACTTGACATATTTACTTGATTCGATATTTTTTTATTATTGGTGTTAAATTTTGATTTATATTTGCATTTTTCATATAATCACGATAACGAGTTCTTACTTTCACTCCTACTCTGGCCAATTGAAAATCTAACCACAATATAGACGGAATTTTAGTATTTTCTTGAAAAGTAATAAATTTTAATATTCCGCATGTGTGCTCCATTAACCAATCCGTTTTCAACATCACTGTTATTAATAATTATCATATAGTTTATATTAATTTTCAATTTCATCTCAGTTAATAATTCGTTTTGAACTGATTGTTTTTTTAAAGATTGTAATATAAATGTTTTTGTACTTTCATCGATATTCTTTGAAAATGTATTCTCGGGAGTAGAGATGATTAACTCACTCTTGCATTGGGATAATTTTCGATTATTGTAAGCGGAAACATCATCGTGAGGTACAAAAAAAGATTTAAAAAAAATTTTTTTTTTCTAATTTTAAAAAAATCGAAAAAAAATTTTTTTGTGTAATTACGTTTGTTTCTTCGGTGGAAACTTTCCGTTCTCTCGTATAAATTGCATTGTTGAATGAACTTCTTTCGAAAAAAACTAAAAAAACTAAAAAACTACTTGACCAAAATGGACCAAATCTAATCAGCTCTAAGTTACAGCGGGGCACATCGATTGCATCATTCATCACCCTGAGACCGCGTTGTTACTTTTTCTGAAAACGTTAACGAAAAATTTGATTACATAGAAACGGACACACGCACACACGCACACGCACGCACACGCACACGCACACGCACACGCACACGCACACGCACACGCACACGCACACGCACACGCACACGCACACGCACACGCACACGCACACGCACACGCACACGCACACGCACACGCACACGCACACGCACACGCACACGCACACGCACACGCACACGCACACGCACACGCACACGCACACGCACACGCACACGCACACGCACACGCACACGCACACGCACACACACACGAACACGAACATTTTGCTGAAAATGGTCTAAAATGACTGCAATGACCATGAAACGTGAAGATCTGCTAAAAAATCGATTTTCGATTTTCGGGGTCATTACAATAACTTCCCTATAAAATCGGGAAGTTAATTATTCAAATAATGAAAATGTAAGTATTTATTCAAAAAAATTTTTTAAGCTTGCTTTTGAAGAGAGAAGAAAATGCATCAGTCCAAACTTACTTGATATCGAGGCGATACAGGATGTGGAAAACATTTTTTCAAAAATTGCAATTGATCAGAATTGTAGAACAAATATTAAAAGTTGTATTGTACAACATTTTTACGTGGGAAATTATTGAAAATTTCAAAAATACGTTTTGTAGATCTGTGTCAATTAAACATGTATATTCTGAAAATTTCGTGAAAATTAATCGACGTTGCAACGAGCTACAAACAGATTTAAAGATGGTAAGTATTTCAAATTTTCACATTTTCGGCCTCTAACTGCTATAAATCTACGGATTCTTACATCTTTCAATACCTGTCGTTTTCGAAACTTTCACAGTGCGTATAATTGACACAGATCCGCAAAACGTATTTTTTAAATTTTCAATATAGGCCTACTGTTCCGAACAATTGCAATTTTTGAAAAAATATCTTTTTTGCATCCTGTAGTAAACTAATTGCTCTAGCTTCCCAAAAAAGTAGAAATCGTATAGAACAATATTAAAAAAAGTTATCGCCTGTTTTAGTGCGTGCGAATATTAATCCGAGTCACTGTAAATACGTGTAGTGAAATACACGTGAAATAGTACACGTTAATCCGTGTACTTAAAACGACACGTACTGAGGTACGTGTATTCAAATACACGTGTACACGTGTGTTATTAATACACGTACAAAACCACGATCTCTAATTTATATTATATTTGAAACCAAATATTTCATTCGTAATATGAAAGGTGTGTATATCTTCCAGCATATTCTGGAACAAATATTTTTCCATATTAAACGTTAAACATAAAATATTTCCTGCATATTAGAAAAAAATTCTATTTCTAATATTACATAAAGATTCATTTTATATTTAGAAAAAAATATTTTTCCTTGATATGAAATAAATATTATCTGTATATTAGGAAAAAATATTCTATTTCTAATGAAATAAAGATTCATTTTATATTTACAAAAAAATATTTTTCTCGTAATATGAAATGGATATTTAAAAAAAATATTTGCTATTAATGTAAAATAAATATTGTATGTATATTTGAATATTAAAAACAGATTGAATCTCTTTTTAATATCGTATGAATGTGTATACAATATTTTGTGCTACAAGGGATGCAACATGGCAAGTGCTAAAAATAGATTGTGGCTGGCGCAAGCGCACAAGCAGCGCACACGGACATAGTAGAGGTACGCCTGGGAGAGTAGCGCGCGGGCGCGTTGGTTAAGGAATATATACCGTGATCTTCTGCACCGATGAAATGCCGTCGGTGGCCTTCTGTTTCTCACTCCAGTCAGAATATATCTTAGAGGGCGTAGGAGAACAACGAAATATTCGAGAGACACCAACTCCTGTAAGGCTGGCAATCTTTAATAGTATCTCGTCGGTGCCGATACAGTGACTATATCGGTAAAACAGTGGCTGAATGATCGGGAACAAACATTAGCGCTCCTAGCGAAAAATGTCGGAACTATAGTTCTACCCAACCCTCCGTGTAGGGATATACTTCGACTTATATTGTTAATATATTTAATTTGTTGCTTATTTGTTGTAAAATTATTGTACATTATTGCAAAAACTTCGAAATAGAATGAAAAAAAATGTCCCCGCACGGGTCGCGAACCTGGGATATCCGAGTGGTACGAACTTTTTCCAATTTCAAAATCGATTTTCTCGAAAACGGGTTCATGTTGACGGCTAAAACCAATTGGATAGTTCATGAGGGTGCGTGCTTACGCACGCAGAAATGTCGACACAAAAAATTGTTGCGATCCGGCGTTCTCGATACGCGAGGTCTCCTCGTAAGAAGAATATGCAATATATAAATATTCTAAAAACGTTGTTAATCATGATTGCAATTTGGAATTTAAGAGATATGACTGTAAACTATAAAATGTCGAATGGTATTAATATGACGAATAGAGCTATTACACAATCAAATTAAAATACAAAATAAATCTGAAATTAAAATGTAACTTCAAAATATCTTGTTTATATTTAAATTTTTATTCCAAGAATTACGTATGGCGAGCGTTTGGTTGTTCTTTCTGAGCTCACACTGTACATATCGATTTCTACTCTTTCATTTAAAAATACCTTTATCGTCAATAGGTTTCACGACATTGAAGTCAGAAATACAGTAACTTAATCTTTTATGACTTAAGAGAAAATACGACAGGCTGTCCGAGCATTTTAATAGAGCTACCTGTCTCCAAATAAAGTGTACCATTATCTGCAACTTTCGAACAGTTTCTTATTGTTGTGAAAAAGAAATAATAAATAAATTATTTGTTGAATTATTTTAATGAACTATTATTAAGCAGTACTAGGTTCATTGTTAAAGTATTACTTTAAAAAAAATAATAAATAAAGAAGTTATGGTAAATAATAGTTTTGGACATGCAATTAACATTTAAGTTAGTAACAGTTATCCAAACAGCATATAATCATGTATCTAAGTTGTGCTAGCTACTAAAAAAATCGTTTTTTTCAATTTTTTGTCTTGTTGTTTATATTATAGTTTTAATATTCCAGCACAATGTAGCACTAACTTGGCATAAATGTTGATATTATTTAATTCAACAAGGTCAGCTTCTGGAAGGATCTTGAATTCATATTTGTGAATACAACTGATGAATGTGTCTGACTATGATCGTCATTTCTACTTCTACTGTGTAAATAGAGACAGTAGTAAGATATTTTGTTTGTGTGTTTCTGGATGGTCACTTTATCTTATAACTATAACACACACATACACAAAATTGCTAGAGAGAAATGAATAACATACTAAACAATAATATTATAATATTTTTATTATAATTATATATTATTATAACAATTTATAATATTGGTAATGATTCATAAATATCTAGTTATGAAAATAGGCGAAAGTAAGCCAATTAAAACATTTATGGGAATCAATATGGTTGTTCGTTTTTAATGAATGAGTTCAACATTACTGTACAGGGTGTCCCAAAATTCCTGAACTTCCCTGAAATGGGAGGTTCCTAAGACCATTTGAAGCGATATTTTCCTTTGCAAAAATGTTACCCGCGGCTTTGTTTAGGAGTTATTAACGAAAAACACGTCGCGGGGTTCCGGTGGAATTGACCAAGTGAACTTGACTTCCGACTGTGCGCGGCAGCGTAAAATGCGGTACGCGAACACGTGGCTTCACGTCGGAACTCGCGCTAGTCGCTCTCGCTGGGAAACTTGCCTAAGGAACGCACAAAAGGGCAGCCGTTAACCGGCACACGAAATAAGCGGTCGTCCTCTAAGGACGAGCCGCAAGCAACCGAACAAAACACAAAAATGCCGCTTGAGCCACTCGGAATTTTCACAAAAAAATACACGAAATCATTCAACTAGGAAGCCTGGTTGGCACTTACCACCGGCAGCGATCTACGAACGGCAACTGGTAATTCTACGCCGTTGAATACAGGCCGACTTTATTTCGCACGCGCGGTTATAAATTTCGGATAGACTCTTAGCTATGACGGCCAACGCAACAGTGATCTTAATGGCCGGTGGCTCGAGGATGCGGAAGTGGAGCGTCCCCCACTCTATCGGTTGTGGCCCACCAATTACTGTCGCCCGCGGTGTCGACATCGCGTAGTACCGGCGTTCGACGGGAGGGCCCCGGACCGTGCCGTTTTCCCGATTTCCTTAACGATAGCCCGCTAGCCACCGGGAATGTCCCTAGACATTCCAGGATTATTCGAGCCGCTCCTGCAGGGGACGAGTGGTGATGCGGGGCGAGACGTCGACAGGACTATCCTGCGATTTTCGTGTATGTCCCCTGGTCCTTCATCGGCGTCTCCAGGTTGATTGGCCTGGGCTTGCTATCCTTTTCTTAACTCTGCAGAGTTGTCGCTGGTCCGATGTTACGGGGCGGGTGTTGCGGGGCAGCATTGGCATTATTCCTTTTAAGCGGCGAGTGTGTAGCAGGGCTCCATGAGCCCTCCGCTACAGTCCTGCAATATTTCGTCGTACCAATAGGCACGACGTTTCGAAATTCTTACAGTCGTGGTTCTTTAATTTATGAGATGTCCCAGCGAGAGTGCTTATTGAGCGGTCCTTTCGGTTTACACAACAGAGAGGAATCTCTTATGTAACGAAGGGTCGTGGTTGATTTGCCACGTCACAAAATGCATTAACATTCGCAATCTACACATTACACTAAAAACCACACCAATTAAATAAGTAACTTGTAAGTAATATATCAATTTACGACAGCTTAACAATACCGTGTGGTTCACGACAAACAGGCCACCTAAATAGCTCCGTTAGGATTAGAGATAGAAGAAAATGTTACAGAGAAAAGTTCTACTGTTAGAGGGGGCAAATATGGTGATATAAAAAAATGAGACCTAATGGTTGAAGAAATTCCGTTGATCAAACAGAGTAGTCAAACTATATCTATTAATGAGTATCTATTAATGAGTACCATATTATTGAACTCGTCTTGACATCAGCTACAACACTGTGAAGTTTATATGAAAAAATATATGGTGCTATTTAAAAATCATCGATGACCTTCAAAATACCTTGAAAACGACAATCGGAACATTTTTTTATATCAACATATTTGCCCCCTTTAACAGTACAACTTTTCTCTGTATCATTTTCTTCTATCTCTAATCCTAACGGAGCTATTTAGGTTGCTTATTTATCGTGAACCACCCGGTATATTCGTTGGTTGTTGAATAGGAAGTGAAAAAAGTAACATACCCGTTGCACACAAAGATTGCCTAGAAATTGTCTATATTCAGCCTGAATTTCAGCAGGCTAAAGTATTTTCATCGCCTAACATATCCGAATTCTTTTAAATTCGAGTCTTTTAAAGAATTTTTAGACAACTGCTAAATATTCGTTCGACAATATACAATAGTATTCGGGGGGTATCACCCGCAGTTCATAAAATATGCACGGTAGAGCCGAATCTTGTACATGCCAGTTTCTACCGCTGACTTATGGCACCAAATACAGAGAGGATTTTTAAGGAGGCAACCCTATGCAACTTATGCAACACTATAAGTCTAATAAAATGGGGCAAATCTAATATTTTTTTTCGCATGAATAGACTCTCTGAAAAAGAAATATTTTTCTTGGCAACGTTATGCAACATTTTAGGTTTGTTCTCATATTTTTTTTATCACATAAAATTACAAAATGCTGGAGTTGTATAACATTATCTAACTTCATGTACAGCAAAACCTTGATAGCTTACACCCAGTGGTAAAAGTGGAATATAAGAAATAAAAAATTATTGTATCAACTTCAACAAAAATAGATCATCTTCAATGTAGCGTACGATTTTTTTTATATTTTAATTTGCTGAATTTTTGTAATTGTTTCAATTTGATTTTTTTTAGTGAAACCGATATTTTTGCTTTGAACAGTCGGTATTTTCTCATTTTTCAGAATTATTAAAAAATCGTACGCTCTTTCTTTTCCAATCGCTATCCTTCTCTACGTGCGGCACACTACAATTCTTTGTAGAATACAAAGTTCTTTGTAGCACCTCTACTCGAACTGTTGCTCGGCAGAACCGACGATACGACAGTTACGGAGATACTACTGTAGGTACCAAAATCTCGAGGGGCGGGGCAACTGTAAAGTTCGGTCTACAACAGATATTAATTTTCCTGTTTCCGAGGAAATAATGAATGACAAAGAAGCACTAAACTTCACCTCACGGAACCAAAAGTTTTGGACTTTTTTTAATATAACCGCGTCGATATTGATAGAAAATGCCAAAAATCCAAGTTGTAACATTAGAAATTCGCAGGTTGAAAAGTTCTGCGTGTTTAAAGATGAACGATATTAAGCGTTCTCGACAGGTAAGGGCGCCGCCATGTTGGTACGTACGCAGAGGTCGTCCAATGAGCGGAGTCGGGGGGTGGCAGCACAAGCACGTTGAACAACTTTTCCCTATACACGTACCCGTCGCTTTTGTCAGTATCGACAGAGACAGAGCATATCCAAGTCATATACTTAAGATCCGTACAGACACTGCATGGAACGCATTTTTCTATCTACGGTTCTGATATATCAACTCAATCACAAATGCTGTGGTACCGTTGCAGAGGCAACATTGTGTTACGTCCCAGACGTGGATAGTCCATCGGAATGACGGGGGTGAGGCTGGGTCGTAACCGGATAAACGTTGACGATCTTCGATCCACGTGGCGCGTACGTCCACGTCTGATCCGGACCGATACCGGTGTCGGTTGATGAAAGAAAAAAGGAGGGGGGCAGAGAGAGAATAAAAAGGGGACCGAGACTGACGTCGTCCGTCGTGAACGCTGCGTAGGAGTAGCGCACGATTGTGGTGGTCGTGACAGCTCTCAGCTATCGAGGTGTCACTAAGGGGGCGTGCGGTGCAGCTTGTCCGAACGCGTGAGTCTGTCCGATTCGGGACTGAGATAGATCGGAGGGAATGCGTGTTCTTTCGGTACCGAGCACCCTCTGGGCTCAGACGTACGCGATGAGGCACTGATTTAGGATTGGAGAAATGCGGATATGGGAGATGTGAGGGATAAGAGGAATTGATCGGAGGGAACGCGTGTTCTTTCGGTACCGAGCACCCTCTGGGCTCAGACGTACACGATGCGACACGGATTCAAGATTGGAGAAATGCGGATATAGAAAATGTGAGGGATATGAGGAATTGATCGGCGAACCGATCGAATTCGAACAGCCCGATGATGTACCACACGCACACACACACGCTCGCGTACACCTCAACCGGTCACTGAGCGCTGCACTTTAGTAATACCACCGCAGAGTGAGGATTCTGCGAGTAACATAACGATCGTAGCGCGGATCCTCGAGGCAGATTTCGTCTAGCTGAGGAAGGCTCGGAACGACGCGGAGCGGTATTAGCTTCCACGGAGGAAGAGCCACGGAATCGGACCGTTCAGCGACCGTTTCCTCGCGACGCGGAGAGGCTTCGATACGTTCCACGTTCACTTTTTCACGACGCGGGAATGTTCCGGTCCTCCAATTGTCCACTATTCTGACCGTGTGAGAAAAGGGGATGTCTAGAATAATCCTGGGTCGTTTAGGGACTCCCAAGTATGGATTATACACGGTGCCCTCGCCATCGGAGCGGAGCTG
Organism: Lasioglossum pauxillum; assembly: GCA_933228785.1. Classification (NCBI taxonomy): domain Eukaryota; kingdom Metazoa; phylum Arthropoda; class Insecta; order Hymenoptera; family Halictidae; genus Lasioglossum; species Lasioglossum pauxillum. Next base: position 25,109,637 of record OW121700.1, read on the forward strand.
TCGCACCAATTTGCGTATTTGATAACTCCGGCCGGCGCGACGCGGCATGGATGATATTGAGAAGCAGGGTAATGCTAAATAAAAATAACTTCCCTATAAAATCGGGAAGTTAACTAGAGGGCTATTGTTGCTCGCTCGCTTCGGTCGCTCGCGAGTAGGGTTGTTTTTGCTCGCTCGCTTCGCGAGCTCGCGGGTAGGACTGCTCTTGCGAGAGGGTTAGTGATACGCATGGCTAGTAGGGCCTACTGATATTAATGTTTTTTATTTGGTGTTTGACTCTCCAAGAGTCACACAAAGAACTTCCCGATTCGTTACTCCTTCGCCAACATCGTTTTTTTTTGTACTTTCATCGATATTCTCCCGAAATGTATTCTTGGGAGTAGAGATGATAAATTCACTGTTGCATTGGAATAACTTTCGATTATTCCAAGCGGTAACATTAGCATCAGTTAAAAAAAAAATTTTTTTTAATCTAAAAAAAAATTTTTTTTTAAATCTAAAAAATTAAGAAAAAAATTTTTTTATGTAATCGCGTTTGGTTCTTTGGTGGAAAATGTTCGTCCTTCCTTATAAATTGCATTGTAGAATCAACTCTTTTCGAAAAAAAACTAACAATCTAAAAAACTACTTGACCAATATGGACCAAAATCTAATCAGCTCTAAGTTACGACGGGGCACATCGATTGCATCATTCATCATCCTGATCGCGTTGTTACTTTTTCTAAAAACGTTAACGAAAAATTTGATAACATATAAACGGCCATACGCACGCACACACACACACACACACACACACACGAACATTTTGCTGAAAATAGTCTAAAATGACTCCAATGACTATGAAACGTGAAGATCTGCTAAAAAATCGATTTTCGATTTTCGGGGTAATTACAATAACTTCCCTATAAAATCGGGAAGTTAATAAAGGAATGAACAATTTGGGTAATCAACGTGTAATGAACAAAAATAGATTATGTACACGGGATGTCGTGCCAGAATTGCTCGAACGAGAAAGAAAACAGGAATATATATATAATAACGTGTAACAGTATTATTCGAGCGAGCTCGAGCGAGAAAAGCTCAAAATATATATATAACAAACGTACAATGATACTATGCGAGCGAGCTCGAACGAGAAAGAACAAAATATATATAATAAACGTGTAATAGTATTATTCGAGCAAGCTCGGGCGGTCTGTTCCTACTTCCCCCTGACTCAGGACTGCTCCGATGGCATGGCCAGAGGCATCGCACGTTACATTAAACGGTTTATTGAAGTCGGAATATTGGAGCACCGGTTCGCAGCACAAAGCTGAGCGGAGCGTGTTGAATGCTTTTTCCTGATCCGGTCCCCACGCGAATTTCGTATCCTTGGTTAGGAGTTTGGTTAAGGGTTTGGAAATCTGCGCGAACCTATCTATAAATCGCCGATAATATCCCGCGAGTCCTAAGAATTCGCGTACATTTTTCGCGGATTTCGGTCGTGGGTAGTTTTGAACGGCGCTTACTTTCTTAGGGCACGGCTTGACTCCATGCTCGCTGATTTGGTGGCCGAGATAAGCCACCTCTTTAAAAAGGAAGCCGCACTTTGACGGTTGAAGCTTCAAATTCGCGTTCCTAAGGCGGTTGGCTAACTTGTTAAATTTCGCGCGGTGTTCCTCCAGGGTACGGGCATATATCACGATATCGTCCAAGTAGACGAATAGCTCGTTCCCCTGGAGTCCACTTAGAATGTTGTCCATTAGACGTTGGAATGTAGCCGGGGCGTTTTTCAGACCAAACGGCATACGATTGTATTGGTAATGACCGAATGGGGTGGAAAAGGCGGTCTTCGCAGCGTCCGCCGGTTCCATGGCGATTTGGTGGAAGCCGCTAGCCAAATCAAATACACTGAAATATTTAGCGCTACCCAGCTGGTCAAGAATTTCATTTATGCTGGGTAGCGGGTATGCAACGGCTATCGACTTTTCGTTCAGCCCACGGTAGTCTATCACCATACGCCACTTCTTATTGCCGTCGCCGTCCGGTTTCTTAGGCACGATCCACAGGGGGGAGTTGTATGGTGAATTGGAGGGAACTACTACGTCATTAGCTAAGAGATCGCGCATTTGTCTATTGATCTCCTCCTTGTGGATCGGCGGGTACCGGTATTGCTTCGTGTGCATGGGAATGTCGTCTTTCGTCGAAATTTTGTGGGTTACAGCGTTAGTTTTACCTAAACGACTCCCTTGGAGGTGGAAAAGATCATGGTTGTCTTCTAATAGGGCTTTGACGTGGGAGACCTCGTCCGAGTTGAGGTGGTTCAGCGGGATCGTTTCGTAGAGTTCTGTCATACGCAGAGTAATATCTTGTGGGGAGAAATGAACTCTCTTTGTTTCGAGCTCTGGAATTGGCGTGAGGTGATCGTGTTTGATCGACTCGTACGGTCGAGTCGTACGAGGTGCATTGAGATGGTCCGAAACAGTTTCGGACTTTGAATTTGAATTAGAAATAGAATAATCCGACGCGGGTTCGGATTTTGGATTTGGCGCGAGGTGATCGTGTTTGATCGACTCGTACGGTCGAGTCGTACGAGGTGCATTGAGATGGTCCGAAACAGTTTCGGACTTTGAATTTGAATTAGAAATTGAATGATCCGACGCGGGTTCGGATTTTGGATTTGGATTAGAAATAGGGTGGTCCGAAGCGGATTCGGTATCAGAATTGGGTTTGGGATGGGAATAAAAAGGGGGGTCCTCGATCTCTTCTACCTCCAATGTGGGTAGGTGGAAGGATGCTGCCTCGGCCGATGTGTTAAAACACCGTAGGCATGCCCTCCCGTTCGAATTAGTGACGACACAATCGCCTAAGAATATGCCCGGCTTAATTTCTAAACGGCGGATGTAACCGACGGTCGGTCCGGTTACGTTTACAGCAATACAGGCGGCGGTACGGGCTTCAATTGCGTATTCGCGTGTGTTCGAAAATGGTACGCTGATGTGGTCTTTGGAGATTTCCCTCTTCGTGAAAGAGATCTCGCCCTTTTCTTGGAAAAAGGGGGCGCCAAGAATACCGTCGATGTTTGAAGGGAGAATGTCAGGGAAGACCTGGAAGGAGACGGGGATGGTGTCGTTGAGTTCCGCGGTGATACCATGGACTTGAACAACGTCGCCGGAATCGACGGGGACGCCGGGCTTTACACTAGATGTCTTAATGATGTTTAATTCAGACCCAGTGTCGACGAGGAACTCGCACGGCGTTAGGAATTGTGGTGCGGTAACGGTAACGCGGGGAATCGGCGAGTCTGCCGCAAGATTTATTGCCGAGACGAAACGGGAGGCGTTCCGCTGACGTCGTTTCGGGCGGGAGGCAGGTCCCGTTTCCCTGCCTCAAATTGTTGTTGTATTCTCTCTAACGACATTCGTGAATGTCGTGGCCCGGGTTTTTGCAATATCTGCAAAATTTTGCCGACTCTGAGGGGAAGCGGTCGCGAGGTTCTCGGGAAGGGGGTATTGCAGCCCGGGCACTGAGAGGAGTCGGTGGTGCGGGGCGTCGGACACCCTCGCTCCGGCTTCCGAGGTTCGGGTTGCGCCAAGCAGAAGGCTCGGTGTAGGGGCGGCGTTCGGGTGTACGGTTGCACGGTTCGTGATATCCGCGAAATTCTTATAAAAAAGTACTAACCTATGTATGTCGAAAAGTTAGTAGTTCAGGAGATAATTCAATTTAAATAACTCCAAAATACCATTACTGTCGTACTAAGGCGTTAGTGTTTACTTACTTGTGTAACGTCTTAGTACGACTGTAATGGTATTTTGGAGTTATTTAAATTGAAATATCTCCTGAACTACTAACTTTTCGACATACATAGGTTAGTACTTTTTTATAAAGAATGTCTAGCTGCATCGATTGATGTATTAAAAAATACCTCATTCCATTAAAAAAAACATCGATAACCTTGAAATCTCATAAAAATGACCTTCAAAAATTTGTTTCCCTTACACCGTTATATGTGGTCCTTCAAACAGTGTAACTTTGTCCTACGAAGTTTTTTTGTACAACGAAAAGTAACGGAGATATTGAGCTGTTCAGAGTTATGTGGGCCACCCTGTATATAAACAAGGTGTCCAAAAACTCCTTCAAGTCCGGGAAATGGGAGGTTCCTTAGGTCATTTGAAGCAACATTTTCCTTTGCACCAATGTCAGCCGCAGCTTTGTTTAGGAGTTATTAACGAAAAACACTGACCAATCAGAGAGCGACTTCGACGCGCGATGGTACGAACAGCCCGGCGCGCCGGGAGACGAGCGTGGTGTAACGCCACGATACCGCAACGAACAAGAGTTTCTCGAGATTAACTGAATCCTCCCCGATTTGGCTGAGCTTTGGATATGTTGTCAAGACCAGGATTCTGAATAACATTTCTCTGTGGACTATTTGGCGGTCCGCTTTAGTTTACGAGATGATCGTAAAAAAAAAGAAGAATCAGAAACTGATTGTATTAAAAACTCACTTATTCAGCCGTAAATCCATTTGCTGCTTCGAAATGTGTGTCACTGGGTCACTCGATGACGAACTGCACAGATGTCGTCAGGTATACGGCAGCACCGAAAGGTAAGGGACGTACGGCCAGGTCGACGAACTGCACAGCCGGTGGTAGATAGTAATAAGGCCTAAGGGATGCGGGGTTAAGTCGACGATTCAGAATTTCACTTTCACTTTCGAATCGATAAATAATTCGTATGTTTATTTCATACAGGTGCCTTGAAATTTTTCCACACTCACAATCACTGTTCACATTTGTCTACACACATAGTTATGTACTAATAATAACTGTCATATCCGCAGTCTAGTGATTAGTTTAAATATCACTATCAAAAACACAACTAATAGCAACCGTTAGCTTTGAATTGACAAATCTTTGGAGATATTCTCCCTACCGCGGCTCGAACGACACTGATTTTCTGCAAGATTTTTCTAAAGAATTTAGAAAGGGCATTTAGCGTGTCGAAATTCGAAATGCACGCAGTAGCACGTTTACGAAAACGAGGGGACGGTCACACGAAAAACAGGATGCGAGAAGGACAGCTGTAAGATTTATGGCAAACACATGTTTAGTTTTTCCTGCAGATTGATACGCAGAGTCGATGGGTAACCGTTCGAAAACGTCGGCTGTTCTTCTTTTAGAAAGTTTCTTACGGAAGGAGTAGGACAATAGGGATGCTATGCTGACCTGACATTTTTACCCCTTGCTGGGTAAAAGGACCGATGACGTTTTCGCATGGTTACCCATCGACTCTACGTACCAATCTGCAGGAAAAACTAAACATGTGTTTGCCATAATTCTTACAGCGATCCTTCCCGCATCCTGTTTTTCGTCTGACCGTCCCGTCGTTTTCGTAAACGTGCTACAGCGTGCATTTCGAATTTCGACAGGCTAAATGCCCTTCCTAAATTCTTTAGAAAAATCTTGCAGAAAATCAGTGTCGTTCGAGCCACGGTAGAGAGAACATCTCCAAAGATTTGTCAATTCAAAGCTAACGGTTGCTATTAGTTGTGTTTTTGATAATGATATTTAAACTAATCACTAGACTGCGGATATGGCAGTTATTATTAGTGCATAACTATGTGTGTAGACAAATGTGAACAGTGATTGTGAGTGTGGAAAAATTTCAAGGCACCTGTGTGAAATAAACATACGAATTATTTATCGATTCGAAAGTGAAAGTGAAAATCTGGATCGTCGACTTGACCGCCTATCCCTTAGGCCTTATTACTATCTACCACCGGCTGTGCAGTTCGTCGACCTGGCCGTACGTCCCTTACCTTTCGGTGCTGCCGTATACCTGAAGACATCTGTGCAGTTCGTCACCGAGTGACCCAGTGACACACATTTCGAAGCAGCAAATGGATTTACGGCTGAATAAGTGAGTTTTTAATACAATCAGTTTCTGATTCTTCTCTTTTTTTACGATCATCTCGTAAACTAAAGCCGACCGCCAAATAGTCCACAGAGAAATGTTATTCAGAATCCTGGTCTTGACAACATATCCAAAGCTCAGCCAAATCGGGGAGGATTCACTTAATCTCGAGAAACTCTTGTTCGTTGCGGCATCGTGGCGTTACACCACGCTCGTCTCCCGGCGCGCCGGGCTGTTCGTACCATCGCGCGTCGAAGTCGCTCTCTGATTGGTCAGTGTTTTTCGTTAATAACTCCTAAACAAAGCTGCGGCTGACATTGGTGCAAAGGAAAATGTTGCTTCAAATGACCTAAGGAACCTCCCATTTCCCGGACTTGAAGGAGTTTTTGGACACCCTGTATATATATACGGCGAGAATCTGTTCGCTTCGAGAAAGACCAACTCAATACGTCGGTACGACGTTACAATTGTAACGAATAGCGTGTTGACATTTACTAACTAAATTCAATATTACTTATATTATTAACGTTAGTATAATGATATCCTCACCTATCGGTTTAAAACGATTTCCCGATCAGAATAAGCCTTAAGGGCCCCTTCTCCTAGCAGACGACACTCGCGCGTGAATGTGTGTTACACTCACACACCGCTAGAGCACCTATACGTGCGCGAGGATTGCAAGGGTCCGAGATTCCACTTCTGATTTCTCGATAATGTAAATACGGGGTCTCTTAGTAGTCAAAATAGCTAGATGAAAGATCAATCTAGGGTGCTGTTTGCCTCAAAAGGCCTTCATTTAAGTTTCCGAGCAATGGTTTTGCAATATTCGGCTGCATGTTGCCCGTCGGAGAGACTAATACGCTGACGTGACTGCAGCGCCATCTGACGGGCCACACGCGACGGTCAACATGCAGCCAAATATTGCAAAACCATTGCTCGGAAACGTAAAAGAAGGACTTTTGAGGCGCCCTAGATTGATCTTTCATCTAGCGATTTTGACTACTAAAAAACCCCGTCTTTGCATTATCGAGAAATCAGAAGTGGAATCCCGGATCCTTGCAATCCTCGCATACGTATACGTGGTCTAGCGGTGTGTAAGTGTACCACACATTCACGCGCGAGTGTCGTCTGCTACGAGAAGGGACCCTTAATGCTGACAAACCTGTGTAATCTAGCGTCCCAGACACACACCTTTCGTGTTGTAACGTCATGTAGTTCACTAGCTGACCGTTGCATTTCGATAGAGTTCGCTGTCGTACTAGAGCATTTTCTACAGAGTCGGTAATTCAGAACCGTATACAGAAAAATGCATTGTATGCAATGTCTGTGCGCATCTTAAGTCTGTGGCGACGTTGAGTACATGCCAACATGGCAGCGCCCTAACAAGTCAAAAGAACGTAACTTTTGAATCAGTGAATTCCTAATGTTGAACCTTAGATTTTTGGCATTTTCTTGTTACAATCTACAGGATTATGTAAAACAAAGTCCAAGATTTAGATGGTCTCGTAAGGTGAATCTTAACCCAAGTTCTTATCACAGTAACCGCAAAAAATGACCGCACTCCGCGGGGTTAATCGACTAACAATAAGACAAGATCTTCTTTAAAATCCGCAGGTATTATCGACCGTCTTGCATCATCGACGCTCGTCCGCCCTGTCATCATCACTCTCATCGGCGAGTCGATCACTCGAAGAGCTGCGACTACGTGAGAAGCACGCCCGAATCGAGCATCGATGTGCAACATTTTGGTCTGCCCATACTTAGCGTCAGCGAACCAAGTCCGCCAGACGAAAACGACCGCGTGGACGAGTACTTGTAGGACATGCTTGCCGAGGACTTCCTAAAGGAGTTCCTCGTGTGACCCAGCATGATCACTCTACTATACTTCGCGTGATCCGAAACGTCGAGTATACTCCGTTCCAAGGTAAACCGAACGCAGTCCTCCCGATCGTGCGGCAAACAAACTATACGCGAAACTCTCAGACCATGACCAGTTCGGAGAGAAATTTTCGATGTTATTGTCAAAAGCAGCAACGGAGAATCTCTCCGTCGATCGATGCTCTCCCACTTTAAGGTCGATTATGTTTCCAATCGAACGGTAGTAAACGTGAAATTACAAGTCAATTTTAAAGACAGTTTTTAAGTTTAAAGTGGCGTGCAAGCATGTAACATTCTCGATCGTGCATCGATCGGTTTGGGGAACCGATTTCGTCGGTGATCCTAACAATTTTACGGTTGATAATCAGAATAGCACATTCTTTTGCTGCTATCGTCGTTGATACTGTCCATATCGTATGCACGATCACAGAGCGAAATTCCTTACTATTAATCGGTAAGAAACAATGCTAAACAGTTAAATTTTTACTTATTATTATTGTACGTACTTATCACAGTCGAACGCATAGGGAGAAAGAGAATATTCTTCCGTAATAATCAACCAAACTTGTTTACATCAGAAAGATTCAGATGACATGAAATTCCATTTGAGAAAGAATACGCCAGTGCTGGGCACGGTTGGAGCCCCTCAAACGCTTGCGTCCCTCTCCAACCTTTTTTTCATGCAGCGCGCACCTTCGTCGCGCTTGCTGGTGTCTTGTGTCTTCGTTGTTCCACAAAGAGCGTCCTTCTCGATGGTAACGGCGCTTACTGAATGGGAACAGTCGGTGCAATGGTGAGGACGGTTTCGCCTGAAGTGAGACAAACATGTCCAGCACTGGAATACGTTAACGAAAGTATTCGAAAGCCTTCGATCTAACAAGAGAATGCAAATCCTTCGCGTAACAGATTTAGTTGAGACTTTACAGAGTTATAGATCTCGTTCCCCTGATTACGAATGTACCCCATTATAGGGGAAACTACCCAGTAATTTTCGAGATATTTGCACATAAAAGTTTTATGGACGTAACATGTCAGTTTAGTTCACTCTGTTATCAAGTAATGGTGTGGCGTAGCGGCAGCGAGCTGAACTGCTACGCCGTGAGCCCGTGTTCGAGTCCCCCGTCGTAGTAACTTTTTTTTATACTTTTTTTTAACTTCCCGATTCATAGGGAAGTTACTGGAATTACCCCGAAAATCGAAAATCGAGTTTTTAGCAGATCTTCACGTTTCATGGTCATTGGAGTCATTTTAGACTATTTTTATCAAAATGTCCGTATGTGTGTGTGTGCATATGGCCGTTTGTATGTTATCAAATTTTTCGTTAACGTTTTCTAAAAAAGTAACAACGCGATCAGAATGATGAATGATGTAATCGATGTGTCCCGCTGTAACTTAGAGCTGATTAGATTTTGGTCCATTTTGGTCAAGTAGTTTTCTAGTTTTTTTCGAAAGGAGTTGATTAAACATTGCAATTTATACGAAAGGCGTACCCACCGAAGAAGTAAACGTAACTATATATATATATATATATATATATATATATATATATATATATTAGACATATTTAAAAAAAAATTTTTTTTATAAAATTTAAAAAAAAAATTTTTTCTTGTTTTTTTAATTAAAACAAATTTTTTTCCAATTATGTAACTAATGCTAATGTAACCGCTTGCAATAATAGAAAATTATTCCAATGCAAGAGTGAGTTAATCATCGCCGAGAATACATTTTCAAAGAATATCGATGGAAGTACAAAAACATTTATATTACAATCTTTAGATAAACAATCAGTTCAAAACGAAATGTTAACTGGGATTAAATTGAAAATTAATATAAAATATATGATAATTAATAACATTGATGTTGAAGACGGATTGGTTAATGGAGCACACATGCGGAATATTAAAATTTATTACTTTTCAAGAAAATACTAAAATTCCGTCTATATTGTGGTTAGATTTTCAATTGGCCAGAGTAGGAGTGAAAGCAAGAACTCGTTATCGTGATTATATGAAAAATGCAAATATAAATCAAAATTTAACACCAATAATAAAAAAATATCGAATCAAGTAAATATGTCGAGTGAGGAAAAATATCAAATCACACGTAGTCAATTTCCAGTGGTTCCTGCTGAAGCGATTAGGATTCATAAAAGTCAGGGACAAACATACGAGAAAGTATGTTTGGATTTTAAAAAATCAGAAAGGCGAACTTTACAAATGTTGTATGTAGCACTGAGCAGAGTTTCAAAATTGAGCGCGGTTTATATATTTTGAGAAAATTTAAATTAACAGTATCGAAGAAAACCAAGATCAATACTGCAAACCCGGATAATGAGGAGTTGTATCGTTTGCGAAAAACTAATTAAGACAATTTATTTTGCAACATTAGTATGCTATAACAAGGAACCAAGCGAGCAACGAGGCTGCGATGTTCGTTTAATGCGACGATAAGTAGAAAACTATTGAATTTCCCTGAAAACGTATAATCTTCTTAAAACGTACACTTAATAAATAATAATAATAATATACAGCAAGTAACGAATCGGGAAGTTCTTTGTGTGGCTCGTGGAGAGTCACACACAAAATGAAAGACATTAATAGCTGTGGGCCCTACTAGCCATGCGTACCACTAATATTCTCGCAAGAGCAGTCCTACTCGCGAGCTCGCGAAGCGAGCGAGCAAAAACAACCCTACTCGCGAGCTCGCGAAGCGAGCGAACAACAACAACCACACCCGCGAAGCGAGCGAGCAACAACCCCCCTCTAGTTATATTTTAGATATATTTTTATCCGCCACAGGGTTAATTGAAAATGATACTTATTATTTTTATAAAAGAAACACTAGATCTATAGCTATATACACAAAAGATTATAATTCTATTAAAATAATACATAACAAACAAAAATGATATAATAGAAAAAACTATTACCACATACGCAAAAGATAATGATTATAAGACAATAATAAAAAAAAATGTATAAAAAAAGTTACTATGACGGGACTCGGTCCTCGGGCCCACGGCGTAGCAGTTCAGCTCGCTGCCTCTACGCCACACCATTAGTTGGTAACTATGTAAACTGACATGTTACGCCCACAAAACTTTAATTTGCAAATATCTCGAAAATTATTAAGTAGTTGCTCCTATAATTGGGTATATTCGTAATCAGGGGAACGTGATCTATAACTCTGTAAAGTCTCAACTAAATCTGTGACGCAAAGGCTATGCATTCTCCTAGTAAGTATTTATTGCTTGAAAGAATATAGTTACATTATAAACTTACAAGTGTTTTTATTACAAAAAGACTTTCTTATGTGTATGATATGAAGTGTTACGAATAATTTCGAAACAATATCCGTATACAATAAATCTTCGTACTCCATAAAGGTATTTTAACCACCGCAATTTTCTAGTCAATCTATTACTGTAGTACATAGAAAATCTAAATAATACTATTAGTAAATTAAATAGTAAATTAGTGAATTGAAGTTTAATAGTAATTCTTAATTATTATATATACATTGTTTTTATTAGATACTTAAATGATTTCTAGTACAATTGTCGTTCCAAACTGTTACAAGAAACGAATCGTTCATATAAAGCAACATAATATTTTAATAAAAATATTTTCCTAATGAAAATAAAATTACGATATAAAATACTGGACAAATTTTGTGCGCTAAAAAGTAATAGAATTTGGTTTCTGACGTTGCAGCATCAACATGCAATTACTATGTTATACAAATTACAGCTTAAAGCAAACTAAAATGATCAATGTTTACAAAAATGAATTTTAATGTATAGATCTTAGGCTTCTCTACAGTCGTTTTCCAATGTTGAAAATTAAATGTAGTTGAACATTTCTGAATATAAGTCTATCACAGTTTGAAGGAATTCTTTACAAGATTTCATGAATTCTAATTAAACAGTAAATTAATGTAGATACAATATGTATATGTATATGATACTTTAACAGTTTTGTTGAAAAATCTCTTAATATTATATTACATCTTACAAATAAACAAAATTCGAATTAATATATAACCATATTTTACTTCGTCGACACAACTATACTGTATAAAGTTTCATTTAAATTTTGTCTGTGGAATACTGCTTGTAATCGTTTGATAAGAGTTTCAAGTCACCCTGTATAATTCATAAATTGAAAATTTCTCACTTTAGTACTAAACTGAAACTAAATCGATTTATGGTCCACATTTAAAGATAGGTTTTTAGATAAAAAGTATTGGATAGAGAAAGGAACAAAATACTCTTTACTTGTACGAACGTTTTGAGTATGTCGATGCAGCAAATTCTTCGTTAAATTGACGTAAGTCGCTGTTATTGTATTAAAAATGATTTTGAAATCGATAATGTAACTATTTCTTTTTAGAGCATTCAAGATTTTATTCAGAGGCATTTAAATATTTTTACAATTCAGTGTGCATTGTACATATGTACAATAAGCTCAAGAATGATCCATAATGTTGCTTCAGTCGATGCTGACTTCCTCTTTTTAATACAGCCCTCGGTCAAATGCAGTGACAACTAAACTGCGGATCTTTGTGCAAAAAATAAAAATTCTCTGCATCAATTACAAGGAGGGGAATTACATGAAAATTGATTTCTTCCCTTCACTGTTGTTGTAAGTTGTAAATAATTTACCAATCGTACCTAGTTCATTTGATGTCCCTTCTATTTTATGTCTCACCTGTTTATTTTTGTCATAAGTCCATAAAATCCGCAGTCTAATGATAACTATAAAGACAGGTCAAATTGGTACGTGTAAACATATGAACAACACTTTCATTGTCGCTTGATTAGAACCTCTTTGTTCAGCTAGTATAGAATATCTTCTTTCTTTACGTGTTAAATGTTTACTTCTTCATAGAACAAATATTTTGTGAACAAGTAAAATATAAAAAACATATATATAACAAGTAAAATATAAAAAAAATGTATATATATTATACAATATACAGGGTGGCCCACATAACTCTGAACAGCTCAATATCTCCGTTACTTTTCGTTGTACAAAAAAACTTCGTGGGACAAAGTTACACTGTTTGAAGGGCCACATATAATGGTGTAAGGGAAAAAAATGTCAAGGTCATTTTTATGAGATTTCAAGGTTATCGATGTTTTTTTTAAATGGAATGAGGTATTTTTTAATACATCAATCGATGCAGCTGGACATTCTTTATAAAAAAGTACTAACCTATGTATGTCGAAAAGTTAGTAGTTCAGGAGATATTTCAATTTAAATAACTCCAAAATGCCATTACTGTCGTACTAAGACGTTACACAAGTAAGTAAACACTAACGCCTTAGTACGACAGTAATGGCATTTTGGAGTTATTTAAATTGAAATATCTCCTGAACTACTAACTTTTCGACATACATAGGTTAGTACTTTTTTGTAAAGAATGTCCAGCTGCATCGATTGATGTATTAAAAAATACCTCATTCCATTTAAAAAAAACATCGATAACCTTGAAATCTCATAAAAATGACCTTGACATTTTTTTCCCTTACACCGTTATATGTGGCCCTTCAAACAGTGTAACTTTGTCCTACGAAGTTTTTTTGTACAACGAAAAGTAACGCAGATATTGAGCTGTTCAGAGTTATGTGGGCCACCCTGTATATATACAGGGTGTCCCAAAACTCGTGAAGTACCCGAAAGGGGGTGGTTCCTGAGACCATTCTAAGAGACATTTTCTTTTACACAAAAGTGAAATTCGGCTTTGTTTAGGAGTTATTAACGAAAAACACGGACCAATCAGAGCGCGTCCTGGCCCGGCGCGCCACGCCGCGCTGGCAAGCGAGTGTCGGTGGTACGCTGCGACATCGCAACGAGCAAGAGTTTCTCGATAATGTGAATCCTCTCCGATTTCGATGAGCTTTGGATATGCTGTCAAGACTATGATTCTGAACAACATTTCTCTTTAGACTTTTTGGCGATCGGCTTTAGTTTACGAGATAATCGTAAAAAACATTACTTGTAAATTCATTATGGGTGTTCATGATAACGGACACGGCCTGTTAATGTCTCCGAAACTAAAGCCGACCGTCAACCATTTCAAAGGAAAAAGATATTTAAAACGTCGAGTTTTATAACATTATTTCAAGGTCATTCAAATCGATGAAGACCCGGATCATCCTTACCCGACTTACGGCAACTTTACCCGAACGAGAAAAGAGGCAGAAACTGATTGTTTTAAAAACTCACTTATTCAGCCGTAAATCCATTTGCTGCTTCGAAATGTATGTCACTGGGTCACTCGGTGACGAACTGCACAGATGTCTTCGGGTATACGGCAGTAACGAAATGTAAGGGACGTACGGCCAGGTCGACGAACTGCACAGCCGGTGGTAGATAGTAATAAGGCATAAGGGATGCGCGGTCAAGTCGACGATCCAAAATTTCACTTTCACTTTCGAATCGATAAATAATTCGTATGTTTATTTCACACAGGTGCCTTGAAATTTTTCCACACTCACAATCACTGTTCACATTTGTCTACACACATAGTTATGCACTAATAATAATTTCCATATCCATTGTACTGCTGCACAAATCACAACAATCAGGTAATGCAATCATTAGACTGCGGATTTCATGCATTTGTAGCAAACATGAGTAGGTGCATTTTAAGACAGAAGATAGATTAAAATAATTTCCAAACACCTATGTATTATTTTCAACTTCTTAAAGTGATCACAGTAAGAATCAAATATCTGTCTGGCTGCTGTCCCTTGTAATAGCGGCAACCAACTTTCATTTTGCATAAAGATCCGCAATCTAGTGATTAGTTTAAATATCACTATCAAAACACAGCTAATAGCAACCGTTAGCTTTGAATTGACAAATCTTTGGAGATGTTCTCTCTACCGCGGCTCGAACGACACTGATTTTCTGCAAGATTTTACCACGTTTTTATTAGCTCGCTTTCTTGTTTGTTTGTCTGTTTGTTCGGTGGCAAATTTTGCAATTGATTTTAAACTAACTTCCTGATGAGCTAGAGACTTGAAATCGGTTACATGGCTCAGAACTGGATGACAATGCATTATTCAAAAAAAAATTTTTTAAAAGTCTATCCGTTTCGGAGAAATAAACAATTAAATATTTACCTGTTCACCCCCCCGCGAAACCTACGTCATCGCGTTCAGCGGTCGCCACGCCGCGCGACAGCACTCCCTACTCCACTACCCGTTCCCTCTCTAACTCATCCCCACTCCATTGACCCGATTCGCACCGAAGGAGCTCAGTGTGCGTCAGTGTGCGTCAGTGTGCGTTTGAGCTCCGTGCGGTGTTTACAAAGTTAGTACGTATTATTTATACTATAACAATGTTTGTTTACCAAGCGAAAGAGCCGTTATACCGAGATTCTCCGTCGAACCTTTATCTTTGACATTTTACCACGGCGTTTCGATATGATGCGGCCGCAATACCGTCTGAAATTTACTACATGTCTCTGTTATAATCTCGAAATAATGTCTACAAAAAAGGAGCAGTTCGTTAATGATGATTTTCACAGGGAAGTCGCCAAATAACCAGGTATGCCATTAAATATTTTATCACGTTTTTATGAGGTCGCTTTCTTGTATGTCTGTTTGTATGTTCGGTACAAATTTTTCAACTGATTTTAAACTAACTTCTCGATGAGCTAGAGACTTGAAATTTTAAACATAGCCCAGTACTATATGACAATGCAATATTTAAAAAAAAATTTTTTTAATTTACAACAGCCTACGCGTTTAGGTGATATAAACTATTAAAAATTTAACCGTTACACGTCCCCGCGCGACGACCGGTAGTGCCCACTCGGTTCCCACTCTGACTCATCCCCACTCCACTAACCTGCTTTGCACCGAAGGAGCTCAGTGTGCGTTCGAGCTCCGTGCGGTGTTTACAAAGTTACTGCGTATTAGTATACTATAATGTTTGTTTACCAAGCGAAAGAACAGTTACACCGAAATTCTCCGTCGAACCATTATCTTTGACATTTTACCACGGCTTTCGTTTTCGATATGTCGCGTCGCAATACCGTCTGAAATTGACTACATGTCTCTGTTATAATCTCATCAAAATGTTCAAAATCGATTGTAAAATTTCACACATACAAGACTAAAAAGCAGTGTTCCGGCAAACCGTCACCGAGTCGCGTCGTCTCGCCGGCATCGCGATGATGACGTCACCCCGTGTAAGAGTCCCCCACCTGAGCTCACCAGAAGCGGCTCAGCTGTTCGACTCCTACGGGTGATCGTGCGTAGTTCGTCTGTATGTATCACTGCTATCGTCTGTTGTATATACCGCTCTCGTCGCCCCGCTAACGGTTTACCCGCAAGTTTTACGACAGTTCTTTGTGTGTGTAATTAAGTTTATTGTTAGTAAATTTGTGTTCATACAATTCGGTGCGCTTTTATTTATCACCCACGAGCTATCTCCGCTACGAGCACCCGATATCCGAACATTAATTGGTCCTTCGAGCCGGATCTATCGGCCGCTCTCTATATCTCAGCTGGAGATAAATCGTGAGTGAGTACACTAGTGAAGCCGCATTAGTGTTCGCGTGATTGCAATAAAATACGTGCAGTGCTCTCAACAATTCGTGAATGCTGAGACTGTTCAGTAAACGTTGACGACCGTTAATTCAGACTCATTGTGTTCGTTACGCTGTCCCGTCGCGTGACCTCTCGGTCTCTACCAAACGGCTACATTCGAATTTCGGAACGCGCCTCATGTCGTCTGCGAACACGTTAATCGCTCTGCAGTATGAATTGCATAAGAGTATTGGTCGCATTATCTCCAACACCAAAAAGAAGGGGATGGCCAATCTTACGGAGGCCTATATACAATCAAGGCTGGACGCACTCATGCGAAACTGGAACGAATTTCGTAAAAATCACGTGAAGCTCCAGGAAGTATGCACTCCCGACATCCTGACGCACGACTACTTCGTCAACGAACTGCGTTACGAATGCGAGGAATTGGTCATCGAGACCCAAGCCACGCTGTGCACCTTTCTCAAGGAGCTCGCACCCCTAGCCTCCGCATCCAACGAAAGGAAGGAACACGAGAACAATGCAACATCTTCGGCTAAGTTCCGCCGCATCGACGTTCCAACCTTCTCCGGGGACTTCAAAGACTGGCCCTCGTTTAAATCATTATTCACTTCGCTGGTTTTAAACAACGCCAGCCTCGACGACACGGAGAAGTTTCATTATCTTCTTCGGAGTCTCAACGGCGACGCTCTTGACCTCATTCGAAATTTGCCGATAGACGGTGACAATTTCAAACGAGCATGGCAACTCGTCGATGAGGAATACAACAACACACGCGTGCTCATCGATAACCTACTCGAGACGTTGTTTTCATTACCAAGAGCCAAGTCGGAATCAGCGGCGGAGTTGAAAAAACTTCGCGGCACGGTGAAACAAATATTGAACGCGCTCGAGGTGCTCCAGTGTCAAGTTCAGCATTGGGGGCCGTTCATAATATTTTGGGTGTCTCGGCGATTGGATTCGGAATCGCTCAAAGCGTGGGAGCTTCTAATTGCAAATCAAACCGAATATCCCAAGTTCTCCGTCCTGGACGAGTTTCTGCAGCAGCGTACCTTCGCGTTGATGTCGTACGAGAAGGCCACAACCGTCGCGACGATACCGAAACCGCGTTCGTCCAGCGCTCTATCGCACAATACAATCGGTCCGAGGCCCCAGTGCACTCTATGCTCAGCGGATCACTATATCGGAGCCTGAGCTGCTCGAATCGTCAACCACCGCTACGCATCAGGACATTCCAGCCGCGTCCGATGCTCCTGGCCACCGCACTCTTCGTGGTCATCGCCGCCAGCAGGGACCGCCTCCAAGCTCACGTCCAGACTCGAACTCCGCGTTCGCGCGGTCAAGCCACCGCGCTCGCTCTCTTATGCCGTCGCTCTCTCGTCTCCGTTCGTGCGCTCTTGTGCTCTTGCGTTATCGTGCCTCCATTTTCGTGCATTCGCTCGTGCGCTATCGCGCCTCCGCTCTTGCGCTCTCGCGCTCATGCGTGCTCGTGCGCTCTCGCGCCTCCACGTTGTACCTCCGCTTTCGCTCCTCCGCTCTCGTATGCCGTCGCTCTCGCGCCTCCTCTCTTGCGCTCTCGCGCTCTTGCGTGCTCGTGCGCTCTCGCACCTCCACGTTGTACCTCCGCTTTCGCTCCTCCGCTCTCGTATGCCGTCGCTCTCGCGCCTCCGCTCTTGCGCTCTCGCGCTCTTGCGTTATCGTGCGCTCTCGCGCCTCCACGTTGTACCTCCGCTTTCGCTCCTACGCTCTCGTATGCCGTCGCTCTCTCGTCTTCGTTCGTGGGCTCTCGTGGTCTTGCGTTATCGTGCCTCCGTTTTCGTGCATTCGTTCGTGCGCTCTCGCGCCTCCGCTATTGCGCGTTCACGCCTGCGCGCGTGCCCTCTCGCGTCTCCGCTCTGGCGCTCTCGTGCCTCCACCTCGTACCTCCGTCTTCGCGTCTACGTTCTTGACAGTTGACGATCCCGCGTCTATTGCCGAGACTGCGTCTCGGCAAGGGGGGGAAAATGTTCCGGCAAACCGTCACCGAGTCGCGCCGTCTCGCCGGGATCGCGATGATGACGTCACCCCGTGTAAGAGTCCCCCACCTGAGCTCACCAGAAGCGGCTCAGCTGTTCGACTCCTACGGGTGATCGTGTGTAGTTCGTCTGTATGTATCACCGCTATCGTCTGTTGTATATACCGCTCTCGTCGCCCCGCTAACGGTTTACCCGCAAGTTTTACGACAGTTCTTTGTGTGTGTAATTAAGTTTATTGTTAGTAAATTTGTGTTCATACAATTCGGTGCGCTTTTATTTATCACCCACGAGCTATCTCCGCTACGAGCACCCGATATCCGAACAAGCAGAAAATAATTATTTAAATAAAAATAAATTTTTTAAAAATACCACGTTTTTAAAACGCACTAAAAAGTATAAAATAAAATTTTTAAAAACGCCACGTTTAAAAAACGGACTAAAAAGTATAAAATAATTTTTTCTAGCCCCATACAGATTCCTAACGCCTTAAAATTTGTGATTGTGAATTTTTAATAGCTAAGAAAATACTTGTAAGATTTAAAACGAAAAACGTGGGGCGCAAGATAATACATAGTAAGGAGTGTAGAGAGTAGCTATCGCTGAGATATCATTTGCAGTGCAATAAAGTTGTTAGTGATTTAGTGTTCATGCATCAATTATCTATTGCATGCGCCTCGCGTTTTTCGTTTTAAATCTTACAAGTATTTTCTTAGCTATTAAAAATTCACAATCACAAATTTTAAGGGGTTAGGAATCTGTATGGGGCTAGAAAAAATTATTTTATACTTTTTAGTCCGTTTTTTAAACGTGGCGTTTTTAAAAATTTTATTTTATACATTTTAGTGCGTTTTAACAACGTGGTATTTTTAAAAAATGTATTTTTTGTAGACATTATTTCGAGATTATAACAGAGACATGTAGTAAATTTCAGACGGTATTGGGACCGCATCATATCGAAACGCCGTGGTAAAATGTCAAAGATAAAGGTTTGACGGAGAATCTCGGTGTAACGGTTCTTTCGCTTGGTAAACAAACATTGTTATAGTACAAAAAAATATTTAATGGCATACCTGGTTATTTGGCGACTTCCCTGTGAAAATCATCATTAACGAACTGCTCCTTTTTTGTAGACATTATTTCGAGATTATAACAGAGACATGTAGTAAATTTCAGACGGTATTGCGGCCGCATCATATCGAAACGCCGTGGTAAAATGTCAAAGATAAAGGTTCGACGGAGAATCTCGGTATAACGGCTCTTTCGCTTGGTAAACAAACATTGTTATAGTATAAATAATACGTACTAACTTTGTAAACACCGCACGGAGCTCAAACGCACACTGACGCACACTGACGCACACTGAGCTCCTTCGGTGCGAATCGGGTCAATGGAGTGGGGATGAGTTAGAGAGGGAACGGGTAGTGGAGTAGGGAGTGCTGTCGCGCGGCGTGGCGACCGCTGAACGCGATGACGTAGGTTTCGCGGGGGGGTGAACAGGTAAATATTTAATTGTTTATTTCTCCGAAACGGATAGACTTTTAAAAAATTTTTTTTTGAATAATGCATTGTCATCCAGTTCTGAGCCATGTAACCGATTTCAAGTCTCTAGCTCATCAGGAAGTTAGTTTAAAATCAATTGCAAAATTTGCCACCGAACAAACAGACAAACAAACAAGAAAGCGAGCTAATAAAAACGTGGTAAAATCTTGCAGAAAATCAGTGTCGTTCGAGCCGCGGTAGAGAGAACATCTCCAAAGATTTGTCAATTCAAAGCTAACGGTTGCTATTAGCTGTGTTTTGATAGTGATATTTAAACTAATCACTAGATTGCGGATCTTTATGCAAAATGAAAGTTGGTTGCCGCTATTACAAGGGACAGCAGCCAGACAGATATTTGATTCTTACTGTGATCACTTTAAGAAGTTGAAAATAATACATAGGTGTTTGGAAATTATTTTAATCTATCTTCTGTCTTAAAATGCACCTACTCATGTTTGCTACAAATGCATGAAATCCGCAGTCTAATGATTGCATTACCTGATTGTTGTGATTTGTGCAGCAGTACAATGGATATGGAAATTATTATTAGTGCATAACTATGTGTGTAGACAAATGTGAACAGTGATTGTGAGTGTGGAAAAATTTCAAGGCACCTGTGTGAAATAAACATACGAATTATTTATCGATTCGAAAGTGAAAGTGAAATTTTGGATCGTCGACTTGACCGCGCATCCCTTATGCCTTATTACTATCTACCACCGGCTGTGCAGTTCGTCGACCTGGCCGTACGTCCCTTACATTTCGTTACTGCCGTATACCCGAAGACATCTGTGCAGTTCGTCACCGAGTGACCCAGTGACATACATTTCGAAGCAGCAAATGGATTTACGGCTGAATAAGTGAGTTTTTAAAACAATCAGTTTCTGCCTCTTTTCTCGTTCGGGTAAAGTTGCCGTAAGTCGGGTAAGGATGATCCGGGTCTTCATCGATTTGAATGACCTTGAAATAATGTTATAAAACTCGACGTTTTAAATATCTTTTTCCTTTGAAATGGTTGACGGTCGGCTTTAGTTTCGGAGACATTAACAGGCCGTGTCCGTTATCATGAACACCCATAATGAATTTACAAGTAATGTTTTTTACGATTATCTCGTAAACTAAAGCCGATCGCCAAAAAGTCTAAAGAGAAATGTTGTTCAGAATCATGGTCTTGACAACATATCCAAAGCTCATCGAAATCGGAGAGGAGATAGTACATCGATCGATTTACAATTACAAGTTTTTACAATTCTCTCGTAAACTAAAGCCGATCGCTATAAAGTCTAAAGAGAAATGTTGTTCAGAATCATGGTCTTGACAACATATCCAAAGCTCATCGAAATCGGAGAGGATTCACATTATCGAGAAACTCTTGCTCGTTGCGATGTCGCAGCGTAGCACCGACACTCGCTTGCCAGCGCGGCGTGGCGCGCCGGGCCAGGACGCGCTCTGATTGGTCCGTGTTTTTCGTTAATAACTCCTAAACACAGCCGAATTTGACTTTTGTGTAAAGGAAAATGTCTCTTAGAATGGTCTCAGGAACCACCCCCTTTCGGGTACTTCACGAGTTTTGGGACACCCTGTATATATACAGGGTGGCCCACATAACTCTGAACAGCTCCATATCCCCGTTACTTTTCGTTGTACAAAAAAACTTCGTAGGACAAAGTTACACTGTTTGAAGGGCCACATATAACGGTGTAAGAGAAAAAATTTTTCAAGGTCATTTTTATGAGATTTCAAGGTTATCGATGTTTTTTTAAATGGAATGAGGTATTTTTTAATACATCAATCGATGCAGCTGGATATTCTTTATAAAAAAGTACTAACCTATGTATGTCGAAAAGTTAGTAGTTCAGGAGATATTTCAATTTAAATAACTCCAAAATGCCATTACTGTCGTACTAAGGCGTTAGTGTTTACTTACTTGTGTAACGTCTTAGTACGACAGTAATGGCATTATGGAGTTATTTAAATTGAAATATCTCCTGAACTACTAACTTTTCGACATACATAGGTTAGTACTTTTTTATAAAGAATGTCCAGCTGCATCGATTGATGTATTAAAAAATACCTCATTCCATTTAAAAAAACATCGATAACCTTGAAATCTCATAAAATTGACCTTGAAATTTTTTTCCCGTACACCGTTATATGTGGTGATATAACGTTAACAGTAACGGAGATATTGAGCTCTTCAGAGTTATGTGGGCCACCCTGTATTTAGAACTGTCGAGGATGATAATACAATAACACCGAGAAATAAGAATCTATTGTCTTGATTCTTTCTACATAAACATTTATGCTCTTTCCATGAAGTGCATAAGTGTTTTCTTATCGTTGCATAAAAATGCGTACATTAATATTATGTTTCCATGCAATTGATACATTTACGGTGAATTGACTGTTTCAGAAGAGTATACATTTCGGATGACGTTCCGGAAATCGAGCAAATCGGATCGATCTCAAATTTTCCAGATAGCCTCATTTTGCATTACAAACATGTTCGCTCGAGGATTTTTGGCGACTCGAGAAAACAGTTTTTAGCATACTAATATCATTTCTTACCTTACCGACAAATTTTAGTAAGATCTGGATTTGAATTAGGGATGGCGTGAACTGCTACTTTTAGATCACTCGTGATTCGATCACGTTCGTTCCCAATAACGGTAATTTTTCACAGTGCATAACTGTTCTTCGCGTAAATCACAGAGGCATAACCTGTATGTTTCCTATTAGCGACATCAAAACAAAATTGCCAGTTACAATTCGTAACAGTTACAAAGTAATAAGGAATAATAAATAAATTAATGATTATGAATATGTTTTAGCTTATTTCATATCCAATAATTTTGGTTATACAATACTCGGTGATAATTAAATTTAAAGATAACGAATATTCCTTTAAATTAAATACTAATTAAAACATATACTGTACATACCATGCCTGGCCAACACGCGGCCCGCGGGCCCACCACCTTAAATTGTGCGGCTCGCCAGGCGGTTTTATATTTCTATTGAAACTTCCGTTTCTTGTTGTATATATACAAAAAATATTAAATAAAGGAAGTGTCGTTGTTATAATGCGCAAGTGCGACTACCAACTCCAGTTCTATATTTGATATCTTTGCTATAATTGAGTTACAGTGCAACAATGAAATGAAACAAATTTTTGCGTCCACATCAAAATTGAATTTTTACAATACAGTAATTTTTCGATCGGAGTCCCAACACCCGTGTGTTGAACGGACTTGGGTAGCGTAGAGAGGCTATTTTTTTATGACTCCGTCGACCGCGCCGAGACTTCAAACGACGAGCCGAACATAGAGAAGGACAGAATGAAATAGGATCGCGTGGCAGAAGCGTGTAGTCGTCGCCGGCACAGTTTAAAGGCCCGTGCGTCATCACAATGAAACACCAAAATCTTAGCTTCTTTATTTTCTATGATATCATTATGAAACTTTCACCAACATATTCGTGGCATTTTTCTAATGCAAAATGATACCAAATACGATATAATTGGGCCAATATTTAGTAGTTTAATCGACGATGAAAGTCTCGAACGCAACGAAGAACAGCGACAACGCGGGCCTTTTCGCGGCAGCTACTGTTCGCGTCTCTTTCTTTCCAATACGCTCTTCTTCGTTGCGTTCGAAACTTTCATCGTCGATTAAACCACTAAATATTGGCCCAATTATATCGTTCTTGGTACCATATTAATCAGCGAAACGCCAGGAATAAGCTAGTTAAAGTCCCATAAACCGATCATTAAAATTAAGAAGTTTGAGATTTCGATTCAGTCGAGTCAATGTGTGGTGTTCACACCGATATACCCGAGCCGAGATCAAACATCGCCGCCCTACGGCGCGGCGCAGCGTTGGCCGGCAGTGGAGTGAGTAGGCACTGGACTACGGTTAGATAGGCGACCCAGGACTCCGATTGAAGATTTACTGTACTTATATTACATCCGAGAGATATTCCAACTTAAGATATTTTGCACAACAAGTTGTAGGTGCTTTTGGATCCATAAATGTTTGTGAAACATTTTTTTAAGATGAAATTTACAAAGAGATCGTCACGTGCTTCATTAACTGACGCCCATTTATAAAACCAGCTATAGTACAGTCATTTGGTTCGACAAAAGAGGTTACCTGGAAAGTTTTCCAGGAGTTTTAAAAATATGTAATTTTATAGATTTCGATGTGCTCTTTCCGAATTTCAACTTTGCCATCACGTATCTTTGCCGCTCGCTCAGCCATATTGGAAAAATGGCGCCTGATAGCAGTTTTTTGACAATATCTCCTTTCCGGCTCATTTTACGACAAAAACATTTATATACAAAATTAAACTAGAGAAAATTTTCTATAATTTATGTGATAACAATTTTTTTTGTAAAATCAATAGTTTTGGCGTACGAGCGCCGAAAAGTGTACTTCATCGTGCGTTTTGGCTAAAAAACTCATTTCATTTTACCACCTTGAGGTAGAGTAAGTTGTGCGTTTTTTTTATCGTCGTGTCCCCAGTAGGCCTAATTCACATGCAATGCACAATTCCGAAATTTAGCGCAATCTTCTTCGCTTTGCTAAAAAAAGCAAAAATAAAAAAAATTTTTTTTTTAATTTTTTATTATGTAGCCCATCATACCAAAAAACTTTTGTATAAACACTTTTTTAATAACGACAACGTCTTCTGAGATATCCTGCTGATCTCATTTCAGCAGGACAACCTGTATATGTATTGAATTATGTACATTTTGAAAATTTCTCCGTGTTTAAAATGAGAAATGAACATTTTTTAATATGTTTCCATGTGTAATTTAATTATTTATTTTGTCTTTACGCACAGTAAAATATTTTTCGTAAATATACGAAAATACGTGTCGGTGTAGATGAATAATAGTTTGCGGCGCTCGTACGCCAAAACTATTGATTTTACAAAAAAATTGTTATCACATAAATTATAGGAAATTTTCTCTAGTTTAATTTTGTATATAAATGCTTTTATCGTCAAATGAGCCGGAAAGGAGATATTGTCAAAAAACTGCTATCAGGCGCCATTTTTCCAATATGGCTGAGCGAGCGGCAAAGATACGTGATGGCAAAGTTGAAATTCGGAAAGAGCACATCGAAATCTATAAAATCAAACATTTTTAAAAATCTCGGAAAATTTTCCAGGTAAAACTACCAAATGACTCTATTACTAACAAAAGATGTGCAACGTCAAACATAAATAAAAACTCTGATCGACAAGGAATCGAACCCTGGTCAACGGCGTACTATTCCGTCACGCTACCTCCAAGCCACAACGGTACTTCGAACATATATATATATATATATATATATATATATATATATATATATATATATATATATATAGATTTGCAAAAATTAAGTGAAAGAAAGGATAAACAAATATCTCATTAATTAAGACTCGAGAGTTAATTATATTTAATCATAGTATAACAATAAAGTTTTATTCATTTTGTATTTGTATTACATTTTTTAAAAGCACGTTTATCTAAAGTGCTGCCCGCTGTAACGTTACGCGGCATCAAAGTGGCCCGTGAAACCATTTGGGTTGGCCAGGGCTGGTACATACGGTCACAGTACGCATATCAAATAACAAAACAATTTATTAAATTAGGACGTTTCTCAAACTATCATTTGCGTTTCCTATAATTGTTAAAGGGTAGTCTCGTTTCCAGGATTGCAAGGGTGCGGGATGCACCTTCTCATTTCACGATGATGCAAAGATAGGGTTTCCAGTAGTCAAAAGCACTAAATGAAAATCAATCCATTCAAATTTCCTATTTTTACGTTTACGAGACGCAATTTGCAGTATTCGGAAGCATAAAACAGCGCATGCCCAGATAGCACAAAGACGTCTTAAAGATTTCTTTAAATGTCTTTAAGTGTCCGAATGTCCTACGAACGTCTTACAAACGTCTCTTGAACGTCTTGTGTTAGAAAACGGTTCATCTTAAAGACGTCTTTATGACGTCCGTTTGACATTTAGAAGACGTTCAGAAGACGTTCGAAAGACATTCGGGAGGTCTTTACGACGTCCCTAAGAAGTCTTAAAGGTCCATAAATGTTAATTAAATTAAAAGAAGGGAAGAGTAAAAATAGATATCGACAAAAACGAGTTTAACGTTTTCTTTTTTATTCTAATCGAAGGACGCGTGTGGAATTGACATGAAAAGTGTAATAAAGATAACAATTGCAATTAAAATCACGATAAAAATAATAAAAATTTAAATTGCAATCACAATTAAAATCACAATAAAAATTGAAATTTAAATTAAAATTGGAATTGAAATTGAAGCAAAAACACCAACTTGAACGAATAATACCAATGCTAATACTTACTGCTAGCGTTTATGGCTATTGTATATAAAAACCACATTGTTCATGGTCTTAAAGACGGTTTAAAGACGTCTTTTTGGACCTAAGACTTTCAGACCAAAAGTAGACGTAAAATGGACGTCTTTATAGCGTCGTGTGCTATCTGCGTGTAGCTATTGTCATAATAATGCAAATTACGCCTCGTGAACGTAAAAATAGAAAATTATCTATAGGAAATTATAGAAGGATCTTTTATCTAGCGCTATTGACTGCTGAAGAACACCATCTTTGCATTATCGAGATAGAATCGACATAAAATTTTTAAAATTTATACCTAGCATGTACATACATAAACATAAGAAGTAAATTTACGTTACATACAGAAAACGTAACGCAATTTTAAATTTATACGCAGATATATTTATGCAAGCTAATTGATGTATTAATAAAAGAATTAATTCAGTCGAGATGAAGCATTTTAAAAATTCAGTCGATATTAAAAAGTCACAGTCACGGCGTGAATGAATTTAATATCACGACCGTGATTGTGATTCTGCGTTCACTGTGACAAATCACGGTTAATGAATTTGCACGCCATCGCTAAAAAATTAGGATTGGGATGGGGTGCGGAGGGTGGGGCTTCGTCCCTCCCTACGCTAAAACACGTGGAAAAAATCTTATCAGGCCGTCTGAATTGAGTGTTTCGTGATCCATACTTCATTCGTCGTCTAGAGGCAAGCGATCGCTTCCGATGAAGTTTTACGAATGTAGTATAATAGAAAATGTCGGCAAGATAGAAAAAGACACTAAAATTATAAAAAAAATGTTCAGTTGCCAAAAATCATTTTGGGAAGCAAGTTTCGGCTGTGTTTCCGTTTAGGTCCATCGTCAGAATTGGATGAAATTTTGCAAATAGGTTCTTTTTTTTACTACAATGATGATTGTCAAAAGGATTACTAGCGACTCGAAAAAAAAATTTTACCATTTTAATGTCAGTCCCTACCTTACCGACAAATTTTTTTTTCTATTTTAATGTCAATCTAGAGACTAAGTAGAGGTGGCATTAAGGATGATTCAATCATAGATCACATGTGTGAATTTTTATGGCGCTATGAGGTCAACAAAGCTGGTGATGATCCATTTTTGCAATTAATTGAAGATATTAAATATGTATATTCTGGAAATTAATATAAAATGTTTTCAAAATTCCAATTGTTAAACCAATTAATTGAATATCTATAATGGGAAGATTATGCGATCAGAATTAGTTAGGATTAGGTGGTAGGGGGCCGTCCACGAAAATACAGGATTGGTGTCGGTAAGGTAGGGAATGATATTGAAATGGTAACATTTTTTTTCGAGCCGCCAAAAATCCTTCTGACAATCATCATTTTAGTCAAAAAAGAACCAATTCCCAAAATTTCATCCAATTCTGAGGTTGGACGTAAACGGAAACTTCGCCCATGTTTTTAATGCAAAATGAGGCTATGTGGAAAGTTTGAGTTCAAATCCAATTTGACTGATTTTCGGAACTTTCGCCTAAATTTTCCTTGCAAAACGATCAACTTCTTTTTATCCAGCATTTCAAATTCGTAAAAAGCAAAGAAAATTCTGAAACGAGAGCAAAATGCCGAAAAGCAGAAGCCATATTTCTGCGAAATGGCACATACGTACAGACACGCACGTTGGACCGAATATGCTTGTTATTGATCGAAAACATAATGAACGACGTGCTACGATCGAATTCATCGCATATTGTCAATTGCACAGATAATTAGAATACATTGCTCCTGTTTAACGAGAGCTTTCCGAACGTCCATCCGCCCTGTGCAACTTCGAAGGTTGATTCGTACGTTTAATCGATGTTTATTCAAAGTTATACTGTTCTACGACATAATGGATGTTTTGTGTCAATACATAAGGATTGTATATGTCGCCGTACGATGTTCTGTGTCTCCCCCTTTTTCCTGTTCAATCTTCCGTATTTCATTGTTCACTGACAACCGATGTGAAATTCGACTGCAACGCAACTCACCAGTATACTGTAATTTACAGACGTGATTCGTGCAAGCCTTCGATACAATTTCGATACAATTAGTAACCGGTTCTATACCTTGTCCAACGAGATGAATTCTCAGGTAGGCAGCAAAGCACGCAACGCTGGTACTTTACTGTCCCACCTGGTTGAACAAGGTATAGGTGTCACACTGTTCTGTACATAATGTACGAAACCATTCGAATCAATCATCTTATGCTAGACAAAATGAAGACATTTAACATATCCGAATATTTTTTATAATTAAAAGAAGGGAAAGTGCACTTTGCACACTTCATATATTGGATGTTGCGTAGTATGCACAAGGAAACTTGGAGCAAAAATATAACCGTAAGTTGACCTTGGTTGAACAAAATGATAGGATATCGATTGTAAATAGATTTTAGATTTTATACATGTACGACAAAAACGAGTCGATAAAACGCAAAACTGTTTTACTTCTACTTCTTGTAATCGACACAGACAAATTTTATTTTGCATAAAAATCCGCAGTGAGCTGATCGCTGACAAGAAACCTAAGAAAGGAAAACATGTCGGTTGTTTCACTATTTTGTCTTACCAAGATCAGATAATGTTCAGACTTTTTCCTTCAACTTGCTCCGTTCATACCACATACACCTGAAATTGAATATGTTCACTTTAGAGGACACATCCAACATATAGAGCAGGCCTGGACGATGACGTAGAATTGGCACGTCCACCCGGCCAGCTAGCGCAAGAGGGGAAGACGAACTTGTCTTATGGTAGGCCTGGGCACGGGAACCCCTCAAAGTCTGCTTCCCCTACCGAACTTCCTTTCGGTGGCGCTCCCCGTGGCTCCGACGCACTAGGCCTGCGCAGTGATGGTACGTAAGGCTCTTTTTTCGCGCAGGCGCAACGATTCTAGCCTCAGACGGCCTCAGTCAAGTGCGAAGATCAGGTACCTTGGACGCCCCGTTATTTTTTGGCCCCTTCCGTAGGGCCGCGTCAAGGCCGCGACAGTTCCCCACAAACTTCGGACGTAGATACGTTCCTGACGAAACTCGCGCATGCGCGAAAAAAGCGCCTTACGTACCATCACTGGGTCTGCGCACTGCTTACGACGAACGAAGCGCGTCCTTCCTTCATAGTAACGACGGATGCTGGTGGGGGACAGTGGGCGCTACGATGGGGACGGTCCTGTCTCAATTGAGACAAAAATAAGGGTCCCTCAAACGCCTGCTTCCCTCACCAACCTCTCTCTCATGCAGCACGCCCCTTCGCCGCGATGCCTGCGCACTACTCGCGACGCACAGTGGGCGAGAAACCGATCTTTTTGGACAAAAATCTGCCGACAACTCAGTTTTTCATCGATTCAATTGGAATTTTTTTTTAAATGTTTGTGAAGGACTATACTTTGATGACGTGCTGCGCGAAAATCGTTAACTGTCACAAGAAATCAAGAATCCTTATCTACAAAACCAAAATAACTCCGTTACTTCATCGGCCCATACCATAAATTTGCATGTCCCAGCTGAGTTGCCGACACTTCTTAACCCTAAACCCTAAACCGCAAAATTTTAAACTGTAAATCTGGCCCTGAGAATTGACAATTGAATAGAATTACAATCGGCACTTATAAGACTTACCATTAATTTATTGATCCAGCAGCAGCGTTTTCGCTTCTTGAGAAAGAACTTCCTTGTGCCTGCCATCCTTTATTCTTAGAAAGCTTATAAGTGGATCGGATGATAATAACATATGCCGTATAATATCTATATTTGTCTTTTTGCGGCAACACATTCGGGAGTTTTCAGCTCGTGATTACCTGAAGACTTTATTATTTGCCTCTTGTAGGTCTTCAAAATACAAACCAATTGGCAGTTCAAATGTAGCAAGTACTTCACTTCCATGTTGCAGTACCTTATGAACTGATGGAGGTAGTTTATACCATGGATAAATTTTAATAAAATTGGTTTTTTAAAATTTTTTTTACAGTTTAAAATTGTGCGGTTTAGGGTTAAGAAGTGTCGGCAACTCAGCTGGGACATGCAAATTTATGGTATGGGCGGATGAAGCATCGGAGTTTTGTAGATAAGGATTCTTGATTTCTTGTGACAGTTAACGATTTTCGCGCAGCACGCCATCAAAGTATAGTCCTTCGCGAACATTTAAAAAAAATTCAATTGAATCAATGAAAAACTTGTCGGCAAGTTTTTGTCCAAAAAGATCAGTTTCTCGCCCACTGTGCGACGGCTGGAGCGTGTGCTTTCTCTATGGGGACGGCGAATGCTGGTGGGGGACACTGGGCACTATGGTGGGGACAATTGAGACTTCATTGAGACAAAAATGCCCGTCCCTGGCCTTCGTGTTGGTCGGCCTCTTTTTTTGTTTCTGGGCGGTGGGTAAATGCTGTTACGCACACCCCTCTCAGATAACGTTCGAGGGGTAGTGTGGAGCTCGGCTCCCCCTTAGATGGAAATTGAGGGAACGGGACTTATATCCCTACCCATACCCACTAAAATCCCATCACCCAGGACCTAGCCCTTCTCCACTATGCCCGATATACCACTACCCAGGGTCCTACTTTTCGGATTTACTCCCGTGGTGATGGGCGACTCATCTTATCGGGTCTCCTGCGTCCTCGTTGGGATTATCCTTTTCCGTAGTGGTGGTCGGCCTGTCGCGACAGGCCGGACGGGCGACTAGAGCGCGATAGTGGGAGTAGCTGATTCTTCGTCATCGACTCTCAGAGCCCAGGCCTGATATAGGGTATGCAGAATCTACAGTTTTTTCTTTAAATTATAGGAAATATTTCAATATACAAAGTTCAATCATTTTGTCGGGCGCTGTACGATGCGTTGGTTCACCTATTGGAATTATTTTCCCCGAAATGATTCAAGCGATGTATATTACGTAACTTGTTGGACTGCAGATTTCTATGTATTTATAACCTACCAATAACTTGAAAACCAGAACAGAATATCATTATCTTCCATATCGAAGGCGATATTTATTTCTACGAAAACAATCTCATCCAACTTGCTGACATTTTTTTACCGCAGAAGATTAAATTCTACTTTAATTGAAAATCAAGTTTCGCATGAAAATTTGCATTCTGTTTATTACGCAGGTGCTGCGATCGTGTGTCGTACCGACAGCACCGTTTCGAAACGACTGAAAAACAAGCTGAGTGTGAAGCGCGAACTGGTTCGTCAGAGACACAGAAATTTTAATAGTACGCGAACACTATGAGTATATACACGGCGTATCGAAGACAAAATTGCGGAATGGGCTCCGCCACGGCAGTCTCTAGTACGGGCTGGAACCAGTGTCGTCAGTTGAGACTGAATCGAGCCTCAATTACTCTCCTCCATTTCCCCTTCCACTATCCCATTCCAGCACCACGCGCACACTCTAGCGTCCCCCACTAAGACCGTAGACCACGGTGCCCGTGCCGTAGACTGGACTGGTCATCAGAGAGGGGGTACTTGCTTCCCCTCGATTGCTGGCAACCTGGCGACACTGGTTGGAACATGTGATGTGGCAACGTCGCGTACAACCAGAACACCAGTCCGATCAAAATACTGCATATGCGCAGCAGCATATAGAAACGGCCGTGATTGAATGTGCACGACTCGAAATCACTTAAAATCGAACTGATACAGCGTTGCCAAATTTACTATGTTCCGGCCTGTACT